>BSQZ01000032.1:3072500-3232500 GCA_033239005.1 Lamellibrachia satsuma
TATATATATATATATATATATATATATATATATATATATATATATATATATTTATTTATTTATTTATTTATTTATACCCTGCTGATGTTTAATGGCAGAACCCTGAGCTCGTTTGCTACAGGAACACACAAAGAGTGATTGTTGGTAAAGGTCATTTAATAATTGTGCCAAAAGAAAATAATATGAATCACTGAAAAGTAGCTTGGCAGCTAGCACAAACATACTCATCAAGAACAATACAATAAAATACAATTCGTGTATATCAAATGAGATATCGCTTAGTTGCCAATACAAAGTTGCTCATTGAGAAACAATTATTAAATGACAGAAGTAGAAGTAGCAAAGGTGGGGCAGTCATTTGTTCCACCACATAAACATAGAATATCATCATCATAACAATGCTATACAACGATCAACTAACCAGTCAAATATGCATCTGAAAATTAAAGGTTATGTACCACGATCCCCATTGGGATTCTCATGAAATTCAATTATTAAAAGTTTGTCGTACAGTATACATATTGCTGACCAAGACATTGTGTATACAAGTGAATACAGATTATACGCACTAAAACTTTCTAAAAACCCTATGGGAAAATAGACATGAAGGAAAGCGTTAACGCACAAATGTGATTGTTTATCACAACCAAATTAGGAACTATCGGGAGTTGAATGTATACATACAATACAGAATAATAACATGGTAAGCAATACGCGAACAATGGAGGTAGACAGGGGAGGATGGAGGGAAGAAAAACTTCCAATGTGATGGCTCTGCAAAATACGTCTAGCGTGGCTCAGAGTTCCAACACAAAGGGAATGACTCTCGTTTGCCACGTGATCACCTAGCGTCATTTGACCACGAACCGTTTCGCGTACTGCGGACTGTTTCCCAGGTTGCGGACTGAAGATCACAGACTAACACTACCACAACAATTAAACCAGTCATGTTCACCTCACATTGTATAAACACTATTTTGACATGTGTAAAAATATTCATTTATACCCTGCTGATGTTTAATGGCAGAACCCTGAGCTCGTTTGCTACAGGAACACACAAAGAGTGATTGTTGGTAAAGGTCATTTAATAATTGTACCAAAAGAAAATAATATGAATCAATGAAAAGTAGTTTGGCAGCTAGCACAAACATACTCATCAAGAACAATACAATAAAATACAATACATGTATATCAAATGAGATATCGCTTAGTTGAAAATACAAAGTTGCTCATTGAGAAACAATTATTAAATGACAGAAGTAGAAGTAGCAAAGGTGGGGCGGTCCTTTGTCGCACCAGACCTCCAGTAATAGAGGCCCAACCCCATATATATATATATATATATATATATATATATATATATATATATATATATATATATATATATATATATATATATATATATATATATATATATATATATATATTAAACCAATATTATATTATGTATGGATTGCAAGGTGTTTATTATATACTAACTCCCATTTAAATTGAACAACCATAATGGCCTAATATATTACAATCATACCATTTCTATGTATACATTTTAATTTCAGGCAATAGTTCGTTCATATAAGCGAAAACCACGGAGGTGGGCTATGGACCGTGTCGCGACAAGGATGGGGCAAAACGGCTTTTTGGGGTATTCTTATTATTTTTCAAATGCAACTTAGCTAGGTTGTTTATTTACTGAAAATAGTTTTCTGATGGGTAACACACATATATGTCCACAATGTGAACACATTATATACATGCTAAAGTAGTTTAATGGTGTACTATTTGAAAGTTTTCCTTATGGGGACATCGTTGTCCCAGGTTACCCTACCTCCTAGGAGGCTGCACCGTCGAGAGCGACTCCCCGGAGGATGTACCGTCGAGAGCGACTCCCCGGAGGATGCACCGTCGAGAGCGACTCTCCGGAGGATGCACCGTCGAGAGCGACTCCCCGAAGGATGCACCGTCGAGAGCGACTCTCCAGAGGATGCACCGTCGAGAGCGACTCTCCGGAGGCTGCACCGTCGAGAGCGACTCCCCGGAGGATGCATCGTCGAGAGCGACTCTCTGGAGGATGCACCGTCGAGAGCGACTCCCCGGAGGATGCACCGTCGAGAGCGACTCCCCTGACGATGTACCGTCGAGAGCGACTCCCCGGAGGATGTACCGTCGAGAGTGATTCCCCGGAGGATGCACCGTCGAGAGAGACTCTCCGGAGGATGTACCGTCGAGAGTGACTCCCCGGAGGATGCACCGTCGAGAGAGACTCTCCGGAGAATGTACCGTCGAGAGTGACTCCCCGGAGGATGCACCGTCGAGAGCGACTCCCCTGAGGATGTACCGTCGAGAGCGACTCCCCGGAGGCTGCACTGTCGAGAGCGACTCCCCGGAGGATGCACCGTCGAGAGAGACTCTCCGGAGGATGTACCGTCGAGAGCGACTCTCCGGAGGATGTACCATCGAGAGTGAATCCCCGGACGATGTACCATCGAAAAGTATTCATTAGCTATTATTATATTTATTTAACTTATTATAACATACTACAATTAACTATTTACTCAGAACCAACTGCCATTTGAGCATATTCCATCTCACTGTATCTGTAAAGCAAGTTATACACATACCGATTCTTCAGTAGCCAACATGTTGGCGACTACTTTTTAAGTTGGACAACTGTAGCTGTTAACACTTTGGCATCTGAAGAAACGGTCGGCCAACGGTCGGCCGGTGGGTAGCATTTTTCGGCAGACAAACTGTTTGCGACTAAAAGTCGGAATGTGTAGGGCGGCCTTCAGATATTACGTTCGCGTAGAGCCCACAATAAGTAAGGTCGTCGTTATGCAGCATCGGTTACGTGGTTGCGTGGACTGTTTGTTACTGGCGCTTGACGCTCTAGAACGCCACGTGATTACGCGTTTCAGTAACATGGCAGTTTCTTGTTAGACTCCGTTTCGGATCATATAACCGATGCCTCTCGTTTTAGTGACAGGATCCCCAAGGAACAAAACGTTTATTAAAAAAGTCGGCTTGACATCAACTACTCTAGGCATCGTCCTAAATTAAATTTAGCAGGGTCTACTTTTATGAAGTGTACAGTTTAGTATTGTAGGCAGTAAGTTTATATAGTTGTCTTAGAACATCTTATGCCTTTAATAACACAAAAAATGGCCAACAATGCAGAAAATCTGAGAAATTTCCAATGCTGCCGATGTAAAAGTAAATTCCTATTGCGATTTTTTTGGGAGCCATATTCCCATCTGAATGAAGAAAACTACAGTAGCTGTTTCCTCTCAACAATGAAGAAACCTCCAGAGGCTACGTTTCTATGTAGACAAACCAATATTTTGTCTGAAGGACATTCGGAAGAACACACCATTTATGTTTTTTTAATCATTTTTAATCATGTTCAGACATGAAGAATTTTTAAATTGGAAATTAGCGTTTTCATGATTTATCATCCAAAATTAAAATAACTCATTGATCAAACTGCTTGTGATACAGACTGGTGAATTGTGAAATATTGCGGAGACACAATGTATACATGAATGCTATCGTATACGCCTTAAATTTTGAACTTGCAAAACTGTACAGGTACCTCAAACTTTACCGAAATTACAACAACTAACCCCGTAAGCGGAGCAAGTTGTTATATCATACAGCGCACGTTGTTATATCATACAGGGCACGTAGTTATATCATACAGGGCACGTAGTTATATCATACAGCGCACGTTGTTATATCATACAGGGCACGTTGTTACAACAAAGAACTCGTGGATCGCAAAGCAAGTGTACCTTTATTATTAACACAACAATATAATTATGATGAAACAAAAAAAAAACATATGAGATGCGTCAATTATAATTCCCAATCGCGATTCAGTCAGTATGTACATGTATCAGTTCTACCAACACTCGGCCGATGGTCGGCGACGGTTGGTCGACGGGTCAACTATAAAGCCCGCCATACACATACCGATTCAGTAACCAACATGTTGGCAACTACTTTGTCAATTGGCTACACAAATGTAGTCGCTATGTGTATGTTCTCAACCAACAGTACGGAACACTTGGTCTGCCAGCAACTACTCATCGGCCAATCGTCGGCCGATCGTCAGCCGACCGATTTTTCAGATGCCAGATGTCCACAAAAAGTGTTGCCAACTGGAAAAGTAGTTGCCAACATGTTGGCAACTGAAGAATGTATGTACGAATGTATGTATGTATGTATGTATGTACGTACGTACGTGTGTGTATGTATGTATATAATTATGTATGTATGTATGAATGTAATTATGTATGTATGTATTTATATATGTATGTAATTATGTATGTATGTATGTATGTAAGTATGTATTTATGCATGTATGTAATTATGTATGTATGTATTTATGTATGTATGTAATTATGTATGTATGTATTTATGCATGTATGTAGTTATGTATGTATGTAATTATGTATGTATTTATGTATGTATGTATTTATGTAAGTATGTATGTATGTATGTAATTATGTATGTATGTATTTATGTATGTATGTAATTATGTATGTATGTATTTATGTATGTATGTATGTAAGTATTTATGTGTATGGCCGGCTTATGTCCGTACCCCGCAATACCACACTGCTACGAAACTCTCATATTAACATTTATTGTTACTCCTAAGTCCATTTCATTTACGATAGTACATAGAACAGTATCTCCCACTCTGTTGTTTACATCCAAGTTCCCATGTTCTGTGTGTAGGTATTTACATTTTCCAAAATTGAACAACATCAGCTATTTTTCAGACCATTTAACTAATGTGTCTAGATCGCTTTTGTAAATATTGTTTATTGCCATCATTGTTAACCTTTCTAGACACTTTTGTGTAATCCGTAAATTTCAGTACGTTGCTTGTTATATTACCGTCCAAGTCATTGATATATATATTAAGAATAACAAATGTCCTACTGATCCTTGTCGTACACTACTCAAATGTGATTTCTAGCTTGAAACCTCCCCATCTACTACAACAAGCTGTCTTCTGTTAGGCAACTATCCGGTCGATTATGCTATCACCGATGCCATGGGCTTTTTATTTAAATAGTATTCTTTTATGTGGCACCTTATCGAAACCTTTCTGAAAATCTAAGTAGATAATACCTACTGGTGATCCCTAATTTATCCACTTAGTAATTTCTTCCCAAAAATATAACATATTTGTTAAGCATGACTTCGCTTTTAGAAATCTATGTTGAGATGGATTTAACATGTATGCCTAACAAGGAAGTCCACCATATTATGGTCTTTAATTCAACTTTCTAATAATTTACAAATCACTGGTCTGCAATTGTTTGACTTATTTCTAGAAGCTTTTTTTAAATAACAGTACGATGTTTCCTTCTTTCCATTCAAAGGAACCACTCCCTCTTTTAATGACAAGAACACTCTTCAGGACCTATGCATATCTTCAGGCAGTGACGGAACATGATCTCACACGTGTTCTCGCACTCGTCGTTTGTCGCGCCCTCGCAAGGTTTAAGACATAGCATGTGGACCTCCTTACAGCCCTCCGTGCATTCTTTGTTGTACTTGATGCCTGGATGTATCAAACAAAAACACGGCGTTACTACAGTGCAGTGTTATGATGAACCGAGTCAACAACAAATTGTGTTTTGCATGAGTCGACTCCATTTTGGGTAGCCTCGATTACCCAGGCTCCGTGCTGTGGCGCCATCGTTTAATCGCACACATCATCGCCTGGATGCAAAGGGTACTTCACTGCGACGGAAATTATGTTTGCACCCAGTTTCTTCGCACATACATGATTAGCTAATTTCAATGTCTTTCGGGCATTTTGTTAATTAAAAAAAATAGAGTTAACTTTTATAAGTGTATAGTTTATTGGATGTAGTTCGAATTAACTTTAAACTTTGATTACAACTGTCAAACTGAACAGTTAAATCAGGCAATACAAATGTTTAGCATCTCAATAATGACCCTGATTGGGTGCTAGCGCTTCACGGGAACGCCTACACAAAATGGAGTGGTGACAGTGGGTAACACGGGACCATATGGTCCCTCTGCGGCAAAACTCTCTTCTCGGCGAATTCAGGAAGGCGGACGAGAGTCGGATAAGCGACACTACAATCTGATTGGATTCAAACAAGGGCGGGTTGTAATGTAGCGAGTTGACACTAGTAGCAGCACAGTCAACCTCGTTCGTTCTCGTTGACCCACACGTGAATAGACCGAATCAATTGTGCGCCGAAAAAGGCATTAATTAAAATAAGTAAATAAATAATTTAATAAACACCGTCCACTTCTCCATTCATGTCCGCCCAAATCGTGACTGACGCCAGCAGAAGCAGGAAGGCCAACTGAAAGAAAAAGCGCGTGACGTCTTACAAAACGGGTACGAGCAGATCCAGCTATTTAAGCTAACGATCAGATATTATCAATATTGGTTTCCTCTCGTCGTTTTTGGTTCACACACCCTACGGTTTCTGAGCCTCATAACATATATGCGAAGATTAAATTTTTTTTTTATAAATCAGTAGGCCTATTTAGATTTCATTCAACATCGGCAACTACGTCAATCTACCAACAGCAGCCTTTGTCAGAGAAACTACCAACAATTGCAAATCTTCATTGGAATCCATATTGTTTGGCCCACCTGCTACACTGTTCGACCTACCGATCGAAGCCCCGACAATGGGCTATGCACCCGGAAATATTTCTTGTGCGAAGGACGAACTTAAACTTTCTGAATGCACGTACATGGGCACTTTTGTTTCGTGAATGAGTGAGAGTATTGAATTCTTTCTAAGCATTTGTTGACGAGAGCGTCAACACACAGGCAAGGTACATACACCAAGTTGAATATTCTTACCTCAATGCTGTTCATGTTGACGAGTTAGTTCGCCGTGTTCAACGCTGGAACACGCGATGCAATATCATCGTAAAAACAACACACTTACCGCGTATAATGTTACATTTGTCTATTATTCTAAGTGCACTTTTCTCCCTATATTATATGATGCAGCATTTTGGCCATCCTCATCCTTTATGCATACATATCTACATAATAATGACATAATGTGTGGGTGGGTGTATGTGTGTGTGCGTGCGTGCGTGCGTGCGTGTTTGAGTGTGTTTTTTGTGTGTTTGTGTGCGCGTGCGTGCGTTACTTTTGAATATTTAACTCAGATCATTGGCTTTACAGTCGCCCTCACTAAAACAAAATACATATATAATTTTTGGTTTGGTTTTGATCGAAACATCTGATTAGAATGAAGTAGACTCCCTACCTGTCCGACTGCTCGGGTGTGACCCAAGTTTGTGAATAACAGAGTGACTAAGTCAGCTGTACTTTAACATATGTACATAGAATGCATGTTTAAAGTATAGCGAATGTGACACTTGACACGTACGCTTGACGACATTGTTGAGTGGAATCTCGAAAAGTTATAATTTCGTCTCCTCGAGGTAACTAGTAGTTGAACCCACGCCGCATAAGGTCAAGCTAACTAATTTTAAACACATAGAAAATACAGCATGCCTGAGATGAAAACATAAAAACCTGTATTTTAGATGTTGATACAACAGGTGTAATAATACATTGCTTTCAATATCAATTCTCGTAGAAATATTCACGAGCAAGGCATATAACACAAAAAGCAATTTATGTAATTTACCGTCAGACGAATTGAGAAGATTTTCAATGGAGTACTTATGACTTACTGATCCACTTCACACCTTGTTTGGTGCAAATGGCCACTTAGTAACTTCCGCCATTTTGTCCGATCTCTGCCATCATTCAAGAACTCCATCCATGTTGATTTTGGCCTTCCTCTTTTCCATTCACCTTCAGGAGCCCAGGTTAACGTTATTTTCTTTGGACTACTAACTAATAACTCACTAATAACTATCTTAAATAGTGATTCCGGGGTTATTACTGGTATGATATCCTTAGGAACTAGTTTGTTGTAGCGTAATTACAATAAAGGTCAGTCAGTGATTCGTCCGTAAACCAACATGACGGTGTTAATGTGTATGCCTGATTGCCAAAGATATAATATATAATTTCCGTTGGAAATGAGGGGTTAAAACGGATCAACACATCAATTCTTGATGGGGAAGGAAACAAAGATCCAGCATAAATTTGAAGTTGCATAAATTATTTGAAGACCAACTTGATTTACATCTAAACTTACGAATTCATCGGTTGGAGCTCATGAGATATAAACAGTGCGAAAATTATTTGAAGACCAACTTGATTTACATCTAAACTTACGAATTCATCGGTTGGAGCTCATGAGATATAAACAGTGCGAAAATTATTTGAAGACCAACTTGATTTACATCTAAACTTACGAATTCATCGGTTGGAGCTCATGAGATATAAACAGTGCGAAAATTATTTGAAGACCAACTTGATTTACATCTAAACTTACGAATTCATCGGTTGGAGCTCATGAGATATAAACAGTGCGAAAATGAGAACACAGACAATTATGTTACGAGAGCGCGCCACAAGGGCAGCTTATGCGATTTCGGCGAGGGAGAGCTAGATGAAAGAATTATCGAACTGACAATTGCTAGCACACCAAGTAAATATCTACAAAAACAACAGTTAGAACAAGACAAAGGGTACACGATTGATGATGCCCGAATTGTGCACTTTCGCATCCACCGAGACAGTATCCAGCTTACAAGGACAACTGTAAATATGGCGACTGCATTGGACGCTGGGCGAAGTGCTGCAGAAAAAAAGAAAGGAGATGAAATACAGCAGAAAGACAGAAGTAAGAAGAGAGCTGGCATGCCAAGAGGTCAAAGCAGACACAGAAGTCGAGGCAGACAGGATATACAGACATCAAGATCTGTCCATGAAATGTGAGGTTATCACACTGAAAACGAAGGCGATGATTAAGAAACAGATGGAGAAACATACACCAAGTCATTTACCGAAATCATGGTGTCGACAAAGAATGTGCGAGAGGAAGCATACACGAACCTTAAGATTGTATGTCCTGATATGATGGGTGTCCATGAGCTGAAACTTAAAGTGGACACAGGCGCTTCGGGCAACATCATACCATTACGGATAGCTAGGGACATGTATGGAAATCATTGGCAATCCAAAGCAGAACCGGCAAAACACAAAAAATCCTATGTCAATAAAAGGATTTGGAATGGCGCAAGTACAAGTTCTACATTGTTGACGTCCCTGGACCAGCAATATTAGGATTGAGAGCACGTGAACATATGAGAATTGTAAAGACACATTCCATCGAATATTGCCAAGATACGCCAGTATCCCCAGATCAAGATATCCAAAAGGTGACCATCAACTCCATCGGAGACATCAAGAAGACGTTTCCAGATAGATTTGATTTCATTGTAAGTTTTCGAGGTAATTTAAGCCTACCTGTCAAGCCAGATGCTACACCTTCGATAGATGCACCAAGCAAATGTAGCATCCACATCAAAGCAAAGTTGAAGCAGGAGCTCGACTGTATGGAGGAAAACGGAGTCATCAAGAAGATAGAACATCACACAGACTGGTGTTCATCAATCGCAACGAGTGTTAAGCAAGAAGGGAGCCTGAGGGTGTGTTTTGATCCTAAGGGTCTCAATGATTGCTTAATGCGAAGTCCACCTAAGATACCAACCCTGGAGGAACTCAATCCAGAGTTTGCAGATGCACGATGGGCGCCAAAGTTGGTTGCTGGTCTATACATCTAGACGATGATAGCCAAGAAATCACAACCTTTCGAACACCTTTTGGAAGGTATTGCTACACAAGACTTTCCTTTGGGCTTTGCATCTCTCACGATCAGTTTCAAAGAGCTATGGACCACATACTTGACAGGACACCTGGATGTGTAGGGATCGCTGGTGATGTAGTGGTATATGGTGGGAACGCTGAAGCGCATGAAGTGAATGTATGGCGACTTATGCAAGTTGCCAGAGAGGAAGGACTTGTATTCAACTCAAAGAAGTGTGTGATCAAGATTGACAAAATAGTTTTTTCTTCGGCTCAGTTTATGGCAAAGACGGTATCAGACCTGACAAAATCGAAGACATTTACATGATGCCTACTCCGCAGGACAAAGAGGACTTGCAATGTTTCATATGTTTGATGAACTACCTGGCACCGTACATACCTCGCTTTGCTGACAAAGCGACACCACTGAGAGAGCTTCTCAAGAAGGACGTCCCATTTGTTTGGCAGGAGGACCACCAACAAACATATGAAGATGTCAAGAGATGCATCGGCAGCAACTCTTGTCTGTCTTACTACCACCCAGAAAAAGAGACCGTCTAAGAAGTTGATGCTTCGCAGAAAGGTTTGGGTGCCTGTCTCCTGCAGGAGAACAAACGTGTGTCTTTCGCATCCAAAACATAAACACCAACTCAGTCTGTTTACTTGAACATAGAACGTGACGCTCTAGCCATTGTGTACGGAATCCACAAATTCCATACACATCTCTTCGGTAAACCGTTCGTTGTCGTAACAGACCATAAACCACTGCTGATGACTCCCAACAAGCCTTTGAAGAGTGCACCTCCACGTTTCCAGAGGCTTCTGATCAAGATCCGGAACGATTTTCAACTCGTACACCGGCCTGGCAGCCAAATGATCATCGCCGATGCTCTATCAAGACTTCCTAACCCAAAGAAGTCTGCTGAAGTTCTACTAGACGTAACTGTGGAGAACATCTTGATTGATGACATCGATGAGCATCAACATCTAGATCTGATCAACTTCAGCATTTCGAAGCGTATCCACTTTCGAGAGTTGTTTGTCACAGACCGCACCATGCTGACTCTACAACAAGTGGTGTACCAAGGATGGCCTGCCAAGATCAAGGAATTGCCACAAGACCTTCATCCATATTGGTCGTATCTTGACGAGATTGGTATATCAGATTGATTGATGACATCGATGAGCATCAGCATCTAGATCTGATCAAATTCAGCATTTCGAAGCGTATCCAGCTTCGAGAGTTATTTATCACAGACCGCACCATGCTGACTCTACAACAAGTGGTGTACCAAGGATGGCCTGCCAAGATCAAAGATTTGCCACAAGACCGTCATCCATATTGGTCGTATCGTGACGAGATTGGTATCTCAGATGGAGTTCTGTTCAAAGGTAGACAAGTCATTATACCAGAGGCACTGAGGCAGGACATTCTACTACAACTCCATGAGGCACCCCTTGGTATCGAAAAAACAAGGCGGCTTATGCGTGATTCCGTGTATTGGCCGTACATTCACAAAGACATTGAAGTCCTAATCAAATCTCAAAGGGTGACCATTACCTGCTCTTCATTGACTACCACTCCAAATTTCCATATGTGAAGAAAGTGCATGACACTCCAGCCAAAAGCATACTGATGGAACCAGAACAACTCCGTAGACATGTGAGGTTCCTCGAAGAAGGCAACAGTGAACAGGAATGTGACAACTCTACAATATCACCTGAATAAATGAAACTACCACGACTAATGGAATGATTCCCACGACTGTGCCTGTGTCAAAGAGAGTCGCACACTATGATGACAAGATCTGGCAGGGAATTTCGGAAGCCCTCCAGATGCTGTGACGACTAAATCTTACATAGCTAGGTTTGTAGGTAACATGTATCAGTAGACAAGATACTTTTGATGCATAAACTGACGTTTAATTCATTATTAATAATTTAAGCATGACAACATTTCAACAACATGTTTAAATTTGTTAATAAATACTCCTCGTGTTAGTTTTTTTCTTTGCAAGGGGAGATGTTATGATATCCTTAGGAACTAGTTTGTTGTAGCGTAATTACAATAAAGGGAGTCGATGATTCGTCCGTAAACCTACATGACGGTGTTAGTGTGTATGCGTGTTTGTCAAAGATATAATCTAGCTCCAGCGTACAAAAATTCATTTCAATTACATGGACAAATCGACCCGTGGTGAACGACGGATGCAGAGTACCGTTTGTAATAAACTAACTGTAATGGTATACCCTCTGGGTGTACGGAATAACCCCGTCGATTGGACATGTGGTTACAACTAACAAAGTAACATATTGTATAATCATTTCAATAATATGATAAATGTACGTTCTTATATAGCGCAGTATCCAGTACTTGGGATTGTTCAAAGCGTTTTACACTTCACTCCCTGACAGACATGTTCATTCCAACGCCATCTTGACTTCTCTGGGAAGCATTCAGCCACATTACAATTACGGCGCGTACGGCTTCTGTGTGTAGCTAGCCAGGTACTCATGTATACAGCTGTTTCAACTGTGGCAACGTGGAATTAATGAAATTGCCAAAGCTTCGAAACGGCAGCACGAGGATTCGAACCCGGGTTCTCTCTTTCCACCACCGTCCGTGGATAATTTTGTCATCGTGTTAATTAAAATAAAAAAAAATCAGATAAAGGAACACGTTGAACCGTTTATTGTATTAGTGTATTGTGCCTATACGAAGCTGCAGATTTTATCTGTATAATCTTAACTGTTGCAGCGCTTACTTTATTTGAGGAAGAAATTGGATATATTTATAATTCGTATGCATTAAAGGCCAGTTAAAAGGAAACTATTTTCTCGTCACCACCAGCTTTCTTTTTTGTCGTCGCCTCCTTTTTGTTATTACTTACTATTGAAAAAAATATATAAAAAAATTCGGTTTTGTGAATAAATCTATGTCCAAAACGTGCTGTCGAAATACTGTTATACTCTTTCAGGTCATCATACAAGGTTTTGGAAATTACTAGGAATGTATGTGCATTCTACAAAGTCTAAAATAAGAATTAACGACGATACCTTGCTTTAATTAGTCTTTACGCAGATGCATTTACATAATGTCAGTCTCAATCCGCATATATGCCATACAGTTGTATGCCTGTAGCCCAAATTAATGAACCATGCCTATGGCCAAACCTACACGTAACATTCATAAATACATTCAACATTGTGTTTGATTCTAGTTTGTTTCTACTCAGTGTAAGTATAGTTTTATGGTGTAGCGCGCACGTGCAATGTTCAATTTACGTAAATGCTTCTATTCATCTGCCATTCCCACTAAAAAGTATTGTATTTGCTATTTTGTAAATGGAATGGCATCGAGAAAACTATAGCTTGTATTTTAATCAACCACAGTGAGCATCTAAGACATAGCGGCCCTCTTCGAAACTATATTAGCAAACAATCCATAAATAGTAAATAATAAGGGCCTCCTCTTCCTTAAAAAAAATCCGGACGAGAAACTACTTTCTTTTTTACTAGGCCTTTTAATTTTTGTAACTGACGCCTAGTTCATACGATGACCACTGGGTTATTGCTGAACAAGTATAGGTCGTTATATTTCTAGTAGGGGCGAGTTGAAATGTCGCCGACACTATGCGTATAATGAAGTTATGTAGGAAAAGAAACCGTAAAACGAACGAAAGAATGGTAGATGCTCTGACATTACATAGGTAATGTGGGCAGTGTTATGCACGTGTTGTTGTGTGATGTGTTTGTTTCATAAACTAATTGTAATTTACGTGTCGCATCACATGTAGACCCAACCTCGGCTCAGCCTCAAGTATACTGGTGGGCGTCAAATTCAACCTAATTAAAGAATATGCCGTTTTCACAAAAATCTTAAGAAACATTTTTTGCAAGAGATCGATTTACCAATTCACTAGCAGTCACTTCATCAATGTAATGCAAACAAATTGTTAGAAAAGTTGGTTTGAGTGAAAAACGTCCGAACCAGGCATGTCGCGCGAGACGAGGATAATATTCCGACTAAATTCAATATATGACTATCACTATGTGACAATCTTTTTCATTTTACCATATTGTTCCAATTATTTCAACTTTTATAACAAGTCAGGGTTGTCATAGCTCTTCCACACGCTTTATAAAACACATACACAGTTAATTACATCGAATATATAACGATAATGTAGTTGTTTTGTCTTGAATATTTAACGCGTTTTAATTAGTCTTATTTTTATGACAAAACTGGCTTGCCATACATCTTCCGTAAAAGGACAATTACTGTCACGTCGCCCAGAACGAGCCACGCACCAGCAGATGCTCAATATAATGATGTCTGGTAAGCATGCAAAATTGTTTTTTATCTGGGTATGAATGTCATAAAAGTGTTCTGTGTTCTATTATATATCAAAATATATACAAACTCTCTATCATTATTGTTGTAAACATAGACTGTAAACATAGACTGTGACGTCTCTAGTATTACTCTAACGTGAGATCAAGCAAGATTTCGATGGGTTAAACTTAGGAATGGGTTGAATTTGATGCCCGTGACTATAGTTGCTCTCCTCCTTTTCCCTGTAGTCCGGGGTGAGGCTGGCACCTATACCAGTCGTAGATGTTTCCCCTTTCTTCTTCGTAACTAGTCCCGTCTGGTACACAGACATAAATAGAACACCCGTTAGTAAAACAAGGCTGCTGAGCCATCAGTTGACACACGATAAAGCGATGCAAGCATGGACCAGTGATATTCATGCTGCTGCATGGCAAGAACCCACTGGAGGCCCAGTGTTGATACTGCACAGCACAGAACAACTTTCTGAAGTGCTCTATAAATGTATTAGCTAATGACTGCAAGTGGTCAAAATCTCATTAAGCCCTGTTGGACATTCTTCTCTAAGGTCCCCAAAATATTATTTTCCCATCTTCAAACACATTCCCCAGCTGCTCCATCACAGCTATCTGCAGATCAAAATCTTTCTCAAATGTTATCTGGCCAACTTGCCCAAGGACACGCCTCCTGCAAAGAAATGTGCTCTCTCATTTAAGCTGTCAATTGTTTTAGTAGGCAACCTTTCACATGGTTTGTCAAACAAATGCATAGAATGCAGTGAATGTTGCAATGTGCACAGAATGAGTTACATGATAGTGGTTCATACAACGATGAAAAGACAAACGACGACCAAAAAGGGGAGAGCCTTGTTAAATGCAGATGACTTAATAAAGAAAAGAAATCTTATTAATGAGCTGACATCTAGTAGAGTTTTAAAAATGAGTTACAAATATGCATACACGCACGTACACATTATTTATAAAACTGAATTGTACTCCTATAACATTTTAAGTTGCACCCAATCAATGTGACTACTGGGAAACACTGAATGTACGTTACCCCCAAGAAAAACGAATGTATTTGTAATATATTGATATTTCAGAACATTTTCGAAAATGTTACACTCATTTACATATACACTAACACAACACAAACATTTACAACATAAATTACCCGAAAATAACAAGATGTTAGATCCTGTCTTCTGACGAATCGTACAGCTGTAAGCCACACAGGAAATAACCGTAATTTGTTGTCCCACAATTCTCCAGCAAGCCTCCAAAATGTTTAACACTAATGCACGATGCGCAAGCCAGTATAAACAACGCAACTGTGCTCTCGTATAACACAACTGCTGGGACCACCCTCACCCAAATTATTAATCAGTCTGGTGGCCATGCCCCATTAAGAACAAATGACAATGACAAATCTTCAAGTTAATTGGTTCCTGGTGTCATCTGGCTACTACTAGCCGGATACATTTATACTGCTCTGGTAGCCACCTCATCTTCATTGCTTTTGTTTGCCTTATATTGTACATGATGATGGTGAGGAAGAAATAAATTTACTTACTTATACTGGCTGGCTGGCTGGCTGGCTGGCTGGCTGGCTGGCTGGCTTGCTTGCTTACTTACATATGTTAGACAACTATTTTTAACATGCTATGTTCACACTATAAACAGTACTACCCTATGTGTCATGCAGTGGATGCAACTGTTTCTGCCGTGCAATGAAATGCCGGCCAGTGGTCCACGCCCGCTTCACTGCAGTGGCTTATCGCTCTTGTGAATAGGAGAATGATTAATGATGTAACTCTATGGTCTCGTGCCAATTGTCTCCACTCCCCTCTATCCCTCAGCCTCGCCCTCATATTCATTCTCCACTCCCACCCCCTCCCACTCCCACTAAATCTCTCTTCACGCAGTCATCCCATCTCAGTCTGTCTTCCTCTTCCCCTTGTATCCTCCAGCTTTCTCGGTTGCCGCACCAACCCTGTGGAATTCACTCCCCAACAGCGTAAAATCAGCAAGAAATATAGCTTCATTTCGCCGTAATCTGAAAACCTATCTTTTCAAAATGGCCTATCCTCCTTAGCTTCTTGGCACCTCCATCCATCGGTTGATGACTACATTGTACATGGTTACGAGAATGCCTAATCCTTTGGTTTTGTTGCGCCACTGAGCTCGGATTTTCCGAGGATATTGGAGCCAAAGAAGTCTATTATTATTATTATTATTACTACAGGCATATAAAAAATTTAAATCAACCTGGTGATCATTTATACACATAGGCCCACAGCATACAGTGTCCTAAGAAGTTTATAACACTTTTTAAATGTTTTTGATATCTTCATTATTTCCGAAGTTATTCCACTTTTTGATCTCAGAAAATTAGCATTGTTGTCTATTGAATTGGAGTCCATTTGTAACCTGCAATGGCAATGCTGAGCCTCAGGGTTTTGAAAATGGGGTTCAGCCTTGGGCATACACAGTCAGCTGGCAATTTCTAGGATGATATCTGAAAATGTTACAGTTAAAACAAATTCTGTCAAAAGAACTTTGAGGACAGATATATATGTAACATAGTACATAATCAATTTGCGGTAAAGCCAAGCGTCTTTTACGGACACTGTCTGTGTCTGTGACACTGAGTCGAGTAACACTGTAAATGTAAGAGTAATTTTTCTAAGAAAATTGGCGAAAAATCCATGTGAATTCTTACTATTTGTAAAGTAAAGCTAAAAAGTGATATTTTATAGTGAAAATTAAGTTTAGCATAATTTCATAAATTTATTATAGGTATACAATCATGATTTAACTATCTAAGACCATCTATATATGTTAATATGCTATTTAATGTGCTAACTTTGGGGGCACTCTAGCAGTATCTTCTCCCAGGCGCCGACGTCCACTCGCCTTTTTCTATATTCATTCGCCTCCTTGTACCAGTAGCCTCTGATCTACCAATTGGCGATGTATTTAAACATGGATGGAAACAGTGGCCGAATTGAGTTTGATTCACTCTCCAGAGGGCGTATCAGTGACCCCATCATCTATATATATTAAAGGTAAGCAAAAATCATAGTTTTGGGCCTATGCACAAAAAGAGTTATTAAAACATAACCATTTGCAACTACAATTAAGAATATCACGCCAGTTGTTTAGTAGGAAAACCCTGTTGAACACACATCTTAATTTCATGGGCTGTGCCATTCTGTTAGATAACCGTACGTCATGGGTGTCAAAGTCTAGCAAAATTAGCTCACAAGATGAAAATATATTTATATGCATCTATTCCTATATTTATCAATACGATATGGCTATGCTGTTTGCATACAAACTCAAGTTATGTAACACATTTTGTCTAATTTAGATCACTTTCGTGAAAATAGCATTTTCTGTTGACAAATAGGCTTCCGTCAAGTAAAATTGTATTGATCATATTTCGTTTATTTTTGGCCCTGTAGTAATAGTTATATTAACTATTCTACTGAGACTTTGGTGGTGCATACAGTGACAATCCTATTAGTTTGTGATCTCAGATAATCTGTTATCCTGCAATTCACTTACATGTCATTGATATCTTCTCTAGCCATTATGCATGGATCATCTGTCTAACCCTGTGTTTCTAATCCATGTGGCCATTGTTTATGGAGCGTTGTTTAAGTAAGTACATACGCACACACACACACACGCATGCATGCATGCACAAACGCATGCATGCACGCACGCATGCATGCACACACATGCATGCACAAACACACACACACACACACACACACACACACACACACACACACACACACACACACACACACACACACACACACACACACACACACACATTGTGATATTATCTAGAGCTCTATTAAACCAGTGCTGTTTGCTCAATAGATTTAATGTCCCGTCTGTTAACTAAATCAGACAGCCAATTATAATACCCAATCACTGTGTATTCAGCCATGCATTATTGGGAAATTGCCTAGAATGTGCTTTTGCTGATAGCATGCTTTGGCCTGGTACAGTGAGGGTATTTCCATGTAGAGTACAATACGACAGAGACATAAATTATTTGATAATTCTCTTTGTTGAGTGAGTGAGTGAGTGAGTGTTTTATTTTGGAATTGAATAAAACAGAACATAAATGAAAGACAAAAACAATGCAATAGATACAATTCCTGGTTGGCAGCAGAGCCGAGGCTGTTACCAGTGTATATCTATATGTATGCAGGCCCCTGTAATACCCCAAATACTATTTTTAACATATATATACAACAAGAATGATAGATTCCAGAAGAACAAGCCCAATAATAAGTATTTAATATGCAGTAGAATTTTCATAACCTCTCAAGACAACAACTACAACAACTGGAACTAAACTCTATGACTGAACATACTGAAAAATTATTGAATACATGCCTCATTCATAATATTGTTGCTCTCGTGGTTATCCCTGAGTTTCGGAGTGAGACTGGCACCGATACCGGTCATCGATTTTTATTTTCCCTTCTTCTTCGTCACTGATCCCGTTTCACTGCCGTCTCCACCTCCTGTCTCCACTCCACCCTATCCCTCGCTCTCGTTCTCCCCTCCCCACCCACTCCCGCCAAATCTTTCTTCATGCAGTCCTCCCATCTCAGTCTGGGTTTTCCTCTTCTCCTTCTACCCTCCACTCTAAGCACATCTGTTCTCTTCGTAAACCGTTCTCCTTCCATTCTGTCCACGTGTTCAGCCCACTTTAACCCGTTCTCCTCACCAGCTTTCTCCCGAAGCTCTCTTTCACACCAACTTCCTCCCGAAGCTCCTCCATTCTTCGCTTGTCTAATCTTTTCACTCCCACAATTCTTCCCACTCAGTTAATCTCGCACACTTACGATTTCTCTTGTTATTTTTCTGTCATCTCCATAGTTTTTAGGCCGTATAAGTAGGCTGGTGCTATGCATGGGCTAGGCACCATTCCTTTCTTTTATAACTTCAATTATCCCTTGACAGAGGCAGTTGTTGGGGCACCACTTTTTATACAGGTAAGCTTATAAGATAACATTTATAATTAATAGATTATTATAGCATATTATATAGGAAAAAATGTGTGCTGTATAAAGCATGCACATTTATCTGCTGTACTGATCACAAATATGAATAAAATTATTACATGGTTCATGGGTAACCTTCATTAGTATTTCTACTATAAATATATACCTACAATATTTTTTTGTAAATAGTAGATGTTGTAATACAGTAATTTTATTCTGTTGTTGGTCAGTTGTTTAGAACAAATAGTTGCTTTGCTAATTAATGTCCATGGAATACCAGCTATAACTGGTGTTTCACCAGTTATAACTGGTGTTTCACCAGTTATAGCTGGTGTTTCACCAGCTATAACTGGTGTTTCACCAGTTATAACTGGTGTTTCACTAGCTATAACTGGTGTTTCACCAGTTATAGCTGGTGTTTCACCAGTTAGACACCTGCATGACTAAATGTAATGCAGTCATGTTGATCACAACATTAACAACTGTTCAATTGATTTATTGCTTGATTAATCTGTACAAATTAGATCAGACCTGTCATGTTCCTGTATGGCTGAAGAATTATATAAAACATATATTGAATGATTAAATGTTATTTAAAAAATAAACTGAATAGCATTTGATCAAATATTTATAATATAAGGTAGCTAACATAATAGATAATTATATTGTTCATGGCTCCATGTCTGAGTCACAACATAGGTTATCCGTGCGTGAACAAGGTCCCCAGTAGACGGGTCAAAATGTCGCATTAATTAAAATTTTTCCTCCAAAGTAAGTGTAAATTATTACTTTGTAATAGGTAACATTCTATTTAAGGTTCCTGTCATTTGATTTTATAATGTAATGCCTTTCTTTGGGGAATCCTTTCTTTATAGCTGGCTGTGGGTATAGACAACATTAAGAAGACGTTTCTAAGCTGTGTCATTTCCTGGTTGCTTTTGTCTGCAGCTAGATTGTTTACATGAAATGTCACGTAGTGTCATCAAGCAGACAAACACTGAAGAGCCCATGATGGTCTTCCCTATCTCACCAATCACGTTGCCCATTCATGCTGTGCATTCAGTATTCTAACAAACCGGTTGTTTTTCCTGACGACTGGCAGGCAATTTATGGCAGGTAGACTAATGGACAACACTGTGACAATTCCCAAAAGATAATGTGCTGAGGTGCGTATGTGCTAACAGTCACTGAGGCTGTGTGCGGTCGCCAGCAGCATGCACATAATAGCGGGGGCAGCGCCTAGCAGTGGCAACCTGCGTCAGCAGCTAATTGGCATAAATTATTTCTGACGACAGTGAGTCTTGATCGGAGGCTGCGAGAAAGAAGGCGGGCAGTGTACAAGTCCTGGTGCAACCGACAAGACGTTGCTGAGCCAAACGGAAGAACCACTGACAAACGTACTTGACTGAGAGTAGTAGCAGAAGTATTTAAGGTAGGTGTGCATACCTGTGTGTGTGTGTGGGGCACAGTGGTTTGATGCTGTGTGTGTTGATGTTGAATTTTGTCAAGTGGTATTGCCAGAATCGTGCACAGAGAAGATGAAGAGGGTATGGCAGTTGCATGTATCTGGCTAGGTGTATCATGTAAGTATGTGGACGGAGAAGTTGTGTGTGTTTAATTTATGTTTAATGGTTTTGGCAGGTCAGTGTCATTCGCGGATTGACAGCAGTGTAAATTACTGATGCTTATCATGTTATCATATTCCTGTCATCAAAATATGTTCTCTGTGGATGTGATGACTGTATGTCATGTATGTTGTCACATGTTGTAATTGTTACAACATATAATAATGTTGGCTGGTTTCATACCATATAATTCTACAAGTGATGAAATGAATTTCCAATTATACGTATGTCAGATTCATGCAGAATTTCAGCTTGTCAAGCAAGAATATAATGAATTGTTCCTCCCGAACATTTATATTCCAAAACAATTTGACGGTCTTCCTCTCAGGCCTTGCATCAGTTGTACTATTTTTATGGAAAGGGTTCATAGAGCTGGTAATTAAGCATGTTACAGGATGGAGCAGGTGGTTTGAACGAATTAGGCTTATATTAATCTGCAAAGCTGATGAATTCCATGCAGCATTGATACCGAATTACATGGCAAATAATGATACTTACTGTGAAGATGGTTATTATATGTTCTACTAAAAACAATATGTAGTGGTTCTGTCAAATTATACTTAGCTGACAGAGGGTCACATGAGATGGAATATATCTTGAGTCACAGTGATAATGTTTGATAATTTTAAGAAATATACTAAGTCACTAAGTTTAATAGTGAAACAATTCTCAGTAAGTGGTATTTGTGCACACAACAAAAAAATCATTTCGGATAGTAATTAGGTTTGGTCTTATACTTAGGCATTTGATAAGAATTAGCAAGAAATAAAAAATATGACCTTTTTATTGAGAATATTGGTCATTTTCAGTAATTTTGTTAAACTATTTCATCTACTGATATAGAGTAGGCACAATAGAATAACCTGCATTGTAAAGGCAAATGTTTTTTGTCGTATAAGCTGCAGTGTAGTTTTCTACTCTGACCAAATATATATTAGAACAAGTTAATTAAACTGAATATGGACTGGAGGAGAGATGAGTAGATTGGAGGAGGGATGAGTGGGCTGGACGAGAGATGAGTGGGCTGGAGGAGAGATGTGTGAAATGGAGGAGGCATGGGTGGATTGGAGGAGAAATTAATGGACTGGAGCAGAGATTGGTGGACTAGAGGAAAGATGGGTGAACTGGAGGAGAGGTTGGTGGACTGGAGGACAGATGGGTGTATGGACTGGAGGAGAGATGGGTGGACTGGTGGAGAGATGGATGGACTGGAGTAGAGATGGGTGGATTGGAGGAGACATGGGTGGACTGGAGGATGGGTGGACTAGATGAGAGATGGTGGACTGGAGGAAAAGTTGGTGGACTGGAGGATAGATGGGTGGATGGATTGGAGGAGAGATGGGTGGCCTAGAGGAAAGATGGGTGAACTGGAGGAGAGGTTGGTGGACTGGAGGATAGATGGGTGTATGGACTGGAGGAGAGATGGGTGGACTAGAGGATAGATCGGCGTATGGACAGGAGTAGACATGGTGGACTGGAGGATAGATGGGTAGATGGACTGGAGGAGAGATAGATGGACTGGATGAGAGATGGGTGGACTGGGGTAGAGATGGATGGACTGGAGGAAAAGTTGGTGGACTGGAGGATAGATGGGTGGACTGGAGGAAAGACGGGTGTACTGGAAGAGAGGTTGGTGGACTGGAGGAGAGATGGGTGGACTGGAGGAGAGATGGGTGGACTGGAGGAGAGATGGGTGGACTGGAGGAGAGATGAGTGGACTGGAGGAGAGATGGGTGGACTGGAGGAGAGACGAGTGGACTGGAGGAGAAACGGATGGACTGGAGGAGAGATTGGTGGACTGGAGGAGAGATGCGTGGACTGGAGGAGAGACGGGTGGACTGGAGGAAAGACGGGTGTACTGGAAGAGAGGTTGGTGGACTGGAGGAGAGACAGGTGTACTGGAGGAGAGATGGGTGGACTGAAGGAGAGATGGGTGGACTGCAGAAGAGATGGGTGGACTGGAGGAGAGATGGGTGGACTGGAGGAGAGATGGGTGGACTGGTGGAGAGATGGGTGGACTGGAGGATAGATGGGTGTACTGGAGGAGATATGGGTGGACTGGAGGAGAGATGGGTGGACTGGAGGAGATATGGGTGGACTGGAGGAGAGATGGGTGGACTGGAGGAGATATGGGTGGACTGGAGGAGAAATGGGTGGACTGGAGGAGAGATTGGTGGACTGAAGGAGAGATTGGTGGACTGGAGGAGAGATGGGTGGACTGGAGGAGAAATGGGTGTACTGGAGGAGAGATGCGTGGACTGGAGGAATGATGAGTGGACCGGAGGAGAGATGTGTGGACTGGAGTAGAGATGGGTAGACTGGTGGAGAGATGGGTAGACTGGTGGAGAGATGGGTGGATTGGAGGAGACATGGGTGGGCTTGAGGAGAGATGGGTGGGCTTGAGGAGAGATGGGTGGACTGGAGGATGGGTGGACTAGATGAGAGAGTTTTGTGGATTGGAGTAGAGGTGGGTGAATTGGAGGAGACGGGTGGACTAGATGAGAGATGGTGGACTGGAGGAAAAGTTGGTGGATTGGAGGATAGATTGGTGGACTAGAAGAAAGATGGGTGGACTGGAGAATAGATGGGTATTTGGACTGGAGGAGAGATGGGTGGACTGGAGGAGAGATTGGTGGACTGGAGGATAAACCGGTGTATGGACTGGAGGAGAGATGGTGGATTGGAGGATAGATGGGTGGACTGGAGGAGAGATTGGTGGACTGGAGGAGAGATTGGTGGACTGGAGGAGAGATTGGTGGACTGGAGGAGAGATTGGTGGACTGGAGGATAGACCGGTGTATGGACTGGAGGAGAGATGGGTGGACAGGAGGAGAAATGGGTGGACTGGAGGAGAGATGGATAGCTGGAGGAGAGACAAGTGGACTGGAGGAGAGATGGATAGCTGGAGGAGAGACAAGTGGACTGGAGGAGAGATGGGTGGACTGAAGGAGAGATGGGTGGACTGGAGGAGAGATGGGTGGATTGGAGGAGAGATGGGTGGATTGGAGGAGAGATGGGTGGACTGGACGAGAGATATGTGGATTGGAGGAGAGACAAGTGGACTGGAGGAGAGATGGGTGGACTGAAGGAGAGATGGGTGGACTGAAGGAGAGATGTGTGGACTGGAGGAAAGATGGGTGGACTGGAGGAGAGATGGGTGGACTGGAGGAGAGATGGGTGGACTGGAGGAGAGGTGGATGGACAAGAGGGTAGATGGGTGGACTGGAGGGTAGATGGGTGAGCTAGAGGAAAGAACAATGTGGACGGAATGATTATACCATGTAATCATTGTTTCTTATGGAACACGAGGTACACTGAGAGACATAGAACAGTTGAGCTTATATTATAAATCCATGTTTTCAGACATTGTCCTGCCATCATGTAAGGAATAGTTGGCTGGCTGAATATTATCTGTAGCATATATAGATCAGCAAAATGAATAATATCAGTCTGAAATAATATATACATCAATAACAAGAACACTATATAAACAAGGAAGGCAGATTTGTTTACCAACAAGCTGGTAGACTTGCATTACTATGTTTGTATGTGCATAATTGATCTCAGTTCAGAAATCTGTTCTTTAATACCTCCAGCAAACCGTTGAATCTGCAAAATTTTAGCATGATTTTTGCACAAAGACGGCTCTCAACCAGATTATCTTCGATGGATGTGGGCCTGTGCTAGCTAATGTCATTGATTTTGTTAAGGAGGTGGTAAATATAACTTGACATGCGCTTGCGAACCGCTGGACACTACGTGACTCGCCTGACTCTGTTGAGCCATTGACAAGGACGCCTGCTTTTCCACAACAAAGATGGTCGGCGCACGTGCGTGCTTGCATGTCCTTCACATCGCCATCTCCCACGCATGCTTCAACCAATGGATTGCAAGTTATGCACGTGCACATTTGCCCATAAAATAGACATTGGTGGTCTGAATGTGGGCAGGTGGAAGTGATAAGGTTGACACACAGAATTGTGCTGGTGGTCACAAGCCTGTACCTAGGGAATTCTGGAGCAGATCAAGCAATTATTTTGTTCAGAGCATGGCACTTTACGGCTTTGTCTCAGCTGCTGGATTTTGCCTAATCCAGACTGTTGAATATGTTCAAAGCTATTCTAAATAGTGTGGCTGCTTGCGGACAGCAAAATTTTACAAGTTGGAAAAATAAACACATGGTATGAATGGACAGCTGGAAATTCAAGTGAAAGCATTGGTTCTGTTTAAAACATTTTCAAAATTATTTCATATAAATTGTTGTAATGGTATTTTATCCAATGGATTCCCTGATTTGAGGGAAAACACATATTGAAGGTGTTCTGATAAGTAGAATGACAGCCTAGGTATCTAAATGACATGTATACAAGCCATTTGATGTAGTACGTGTAAGCTGTAATGCATATTGCATGTTATGAATTGTAACATTGTAAAACATTTAATAATTTTTATATTAATTTCAGAAAAAAATAGAAGGCATAAGTTGTATTCTTTTAACATAAATATTTTATTTATAACATGTTCAGCAGTGCTGGGACATTTTGATGCATATGATTAATATTGAAGCAACATTTTGTTGACTTAATTAAGTTAATTAAGCCAATGTTCCGCAATGTCAACAGTTCAAAAAGAAAATAGTAACAGTACGTAAATTAAACTAATTTATAGTGACATTTGATCTTCTAGTTAATTAACAAATGTTCCAAGTGACAATTCACCTGCCGTTTTCCTAAAATAAGGTCCAAGGAGGCTGCATATAATGAGATTGTCCTTGACATCGGAGAGCTAGGACACTTTTGTCACGTAGTGTGTGGGATGTTATTGAAACGTTGGCAGTAGTCTGTCACTGTTGATCTTTCTACGATAATCAATGTAATGTCTATCAGATTCTAAATCTCATCAGTACGGCTGTTTATTAGCAATACATCTGATGATTATAAATAACTCCCACTTGCGAAAAAGCAACTACAATTGCTGTTGATATGATACACAGTTGTCGTTGCTGGAACTGGGTTTTCTAGAGGCAACAGTTATTTGGTAGTGACATTGAACATTCATAATGATTACAAAGCGTGATTATTTGTTATCATAACGTCATGTTATAAAGTATAAAATGTATCTATTCAAACATACTGACTACCTAAATATGTTTTAATGAAACAACATTTGACTGTAAAATTAATCTGTTTGTTGTATGTGTTGTTTCTCTGGTCTCAAGTGAATTCACATTTTTCATCCGCGTGGTCACCGCGAACGAAATCAGAAAATACAAGCTGCTAAAATTATTTTCGGAATTAAAACAAACAAAAAATTGTAGCCCCAGTAAACCCATTGCCCTTCTCCATCTCATTCTGAAATTTTGTATTCACAATCTGTACCAATATATCTACATTTTCAGCAAATTTCAGGTACGTAGCTAGAAAACTTCTCACGTTAGAGGCAAAATAATGGGTATTATTTTGGACATTTATGCTTTGTTCATATTACACAAGGGCATTACAGAGACAATGTGCATGTAAATACTTAGTTCTTTTGCACAAGTGCTCAAGCATAACCACATAGTCATTGGTTAAAATTTAAGTAAATTCTGAGACGTCAACGTTTTGACCATTGGTTGATTTCACAGGGAATTGTAATCTAGAACCATGTACTCAAATGGGTGTTTTTGCATTTGACAACAATATTTACATGATTTTCTTACTAGAGATGGAATAGGTAGTAAAATCAGCTATAGAATTTGATATTGTGTTATGTTCTATTGATTAGATAAAAACACAAAATATGTATATTTGAAATATGTTTTTCAACATGAAGCCATTTGAATAGGGAATCCAAATATGGTGTATTACACAGGCATTGTACCTGACTTTCATGTAAAAAATAAATTGGAATTTTATCTCCATGGCCATATAGCATTTTTGGATGCTAAATATAGGCCACTTTTCACTATATTGGAGATCAGTGTCACAAAATAAACTTAATAGAAACTTCAAATATATATATATATATATATATATATATATATATATATATATATATATATATATATATATATATATATATATATATATATATATATATATATATATGTATATATATATATATATATATGTATATATATATATATATCATATAACTAGATCAAAATAAGAATCATTTGTGTTCTAACATGTTTTAGTGTTGTCTAAAATATGGGTCTAAAATCATTCATTGGCTCAATTTTGCACATAAAAACATACAACTTCCAATGGCAGATTGTGGGAGAACTAATATACAGACTATAACATGTTACGATCTACATGTAATGGAGAATAAGCAGTCCAAATCTCAGAGTTCTAGCACAAACAGTTTTTGGTATTTGAAGTAGAACAAAAAATCTTCATGATTTTCGAAAATTGCAGGATCCGCCAAATTTGAAATGGTCATAACTCAGAAACTATTTGAGATAGAGCCTTATTTTTAACATGTGTGGTTATATTGACCTGTGGGTTAATTGGTAAAATGTTTTAGTTGAATTAAAAAATATGAGTGCAACATGCATTGGTTGAGACGGAATGCCCCATTTGGCAGTCAAAATGTTAGAATATATCTATAATTTATATAATATAACACGATTTTATGATAAAAACAATCAAACTTTGTACCTTTCAAATTTTATGAAACTTCAGCCGTTACTGGAAATACCTTTGTTGACCAATTCTGCACATGTGTTCAATATTGTTATGATTAAGCAAATTACTGATAGTGCACATTTCCAGTGTTGGCTTGTATTGTGCAGCTGCTCTTGTGATGATAGTTAATGATCATCCTACGCCCTTGTTAATTTGTGCATGAAACCCGTAATGAAAATGAGTGATTCGTGGAGAATGATATTTCTAGGCATCATTAGTGGTGGACTCCATGAGAACAGGGAATGAACACGTATCGTCCTGTTGACTGATGAAGAGACTGTCCTATTAATGGGATAGCCAGATACAACAAGGACCTCCTGGTTTAACCTTACCTAGACCTCCACATTGTGACAACACGAATAGACAATACTCGCATGCATTAGTGTTAGCCCTAGCTTTTATGATGACCTGCAACCGTGTTGTTTTCTTAGCCAATAGGTGTGTGTGTTATGAGCGTTGTCTGTTGTATGACAGCATATAACACAATCGACTATGTATGAATTTACCTAAGAAAAACGATCCCTTTCTGAAATTATAATTTAAATTGAATACGATGTCACAATATGATGTCACAGACATTGCAATGATGTCACATATATATCGCAATGGCGTCATAAACATCCCAATATTCATACACATGTATCACCCACAACCATGGTTTTATTCTTGGCCGATAGGTGTGCTGCGTGTTATGAACATGACATGTATATTGATTGCGTCTACAACATCCTGCATGACACATTTCGTCGGTGCTTATTTATTCACCTCAATGGCATTCTTGTGCCATTTGGCATGCCAGTGATTTGCACACAAGCAGTTGCTTTCTCAATGACAGGTTGTTTTCATTGGCACCAATTTGTAATCACTTGTTTCAGACACACGTTTGCACTCTGTGAGTTATAGGTCAACATTAATGACATCTCCACAGCGGTCACATTAAATATTTACATTGGACTGTATCTGATATGAATTCATGGCACCTGATGTTGTGAACTTGAGCTGAATGGTGCGGTGTGGAGAGACACTGTACAGTTTCTCTGCTATGTCTGTAATGTCCTGTAGAATCGATTATTGTGTGTATGTTCACTTCTGTGGGGTATGTTTGTTGACACTTGGGAGTGATATCTGATTGCTCAGGAAACAGGAAGCTTTGTTAGGGGGGTTGCTTTACACACTGAGGAGTCAGGACATCATGGAATAACGATTGATTGGCTGGAGTCAGGAGGGTTAGTTAGGCTGTTCCTGTGATGCTGTAATAAACATGCTCTATAAACCATCTTCAGCAGTTGATCCTTCCTGGGCTGGTCTATATGTTAAAACAACAAGGTGATAGTTTGTTTTGTTCAGTGGTATTGTTACAACAAAATTACAAACTTACGAGAAAACATATAAACTGTGTACTTTTAGTACATTATGTTGTTTTGCTATTATACTATGAAGCCACCTCTAAATAGCATCATCCATAATTTTTGACCGGATACGAACCAATTTTGGCAAGCAAATGGCAAAAGTAGTCCGGCTCTGTATACTGTGACAGAAGGCAATTCACACTTTTGCAATTAAGTTACCCGATCTAATGATCAACATAAATTCTTTCCTCATTATGACAAAAGCATACACTCTTTTATTCAACTGACTGTGCATGTTGCTATCACTGTTCACACACTACAGAATGAACATCAATGAACCTGATTCGCGACGGGCTAAATCAAACGAAGAGGGAATTTTAATGTGACCAGTGTTTGTCTGTTTGTAGAGTGGATGGCTCCCATGCTGTGTACCGTGGTCTGCGCTGCCTTCCTGGCAGTGCTGGTGTCGGCCAAGCCAACCACCAGTTCCGATGAGACGGCAGTCGAACTTCGCATGCCAGAAGTGCAACCAAAGATGGTAGGTTGCACTGCCACTGAAAATCATTGGCGTTATGATGTTAAAGGAAGTAATAATTTTTATTGTAAAATAACTTTATATAGTTATAGTATAAACTATGTGTGTGTATATATATATATATATATATATATATATATATATATATATATATATATATATATATATATATATATATATATATATATATATTTTGGGGGTTCTGTGTTCATTTAAATCATTTTCATATGTTAATGTCATGTGCAGCTGTTTAAGTTGGTGTTTATGTTTTTTGTCATGAGTGCATGTTAAAATTGTTGGCCTTTCCATAGGTGAGGACAATAAAAGCCCCAACATAAGCCATTATTTTATAACCCATCAAGTGTAAAAAAAAACAGTCATGCAGGCCAAAATATAATCTATGCAGCGGTAAGTGGAATTGCCCTGATACCCGTAGCAGATGGAAACTTGGTTGGGTCATAAATGTCATTGTCATTTTTATGTGCTTTGACGCTGCCACGCACGTGTCCAAGTCGTCTTGGCTGCACGTGTGACACAAACGCTTCCTGTCCTAGTTTTTACTGCGATGCTGCTGCATCACGTTTATCCAGAGCTGACACTGACGAACGTGATTACTCGGCGAGTGCGTGGGCCGATAATGGGACGGAGAGCGGCTGAGTGGGTGTGGTGATATCCTAGTACTGTTCACCTCAGCTAACCTTTTACTTGTCTCGCTGATTCATTTCCACAGCCGCAGTCGATGAATAGAACAAGTGGCAGTTCGCTCATTGATTTTTTGTTCGGTGATGTGACCATTTCTGCGTGCGTTTTATACATGTCTGTTATTGTCACTAGTGGCTCTGTTTTGTTATTTCCATGGCAATGCTGTTGGGCATAGGTAGATTATTGTGCAGGTCAGTCCAGGAACCGAATTGTAACCAGAGCGAATGATGATGATAATATGCTCTATAAGTTCTGTTGGTCATATTGGCTCTATGGGCTATACTGGTTCTGATGGTTCTATTGGCGCTATGGACTATATTGGTTATATTGGCTCTATGGGCTATACTGGTTCTGATGGTTCTATTGGCTCTATGGACTATATTGGTTATATTGGCTCTATGGGCTATGTTGGTTCTGATGGTTCTATTGGCTTTATGGGCTACATTGGTTCTATTGGCTATATTGGTTCTGATGGTTCTATTGGCTCTATGGACTATATTGGTTCTATTGGCTCTATGGGCTATATTGGTTCTGATGGTTCTATTGGCTCTATGGACTATATTGGTTCTATTGGCTCTATGGGCTATATTGGTTCTGATGGTTCTATTGGCTTTATGGGCTACATTGGTTCTATTGGCTCTATGGGCTATATTGGTTCTGATGGTTCTATTGGCTCTACGGGCTATATTGGTTCTGATAGTTCTATTGTCTCTATGGGCTATATTGGTTCTATTGACTCTATGGGCTATATTGGTTCTATTGATTTTATTGCATTCCATTTTTGGCTATTCCATTGAAAAGAATGTCCGTGTATGAATTAATGTCCAACAGTAGACAGAATTGATGAAGATGCCAAGTGTAAACTAGTGACGATATTGTAATCAATATGCCAGAAAGTACATAAAATAAAGGTCTCGCGTGCAAGCAATTCTGTAGCCAATAAGTGCTGGGATTTCCTGTTTTCAAGTCTGGATGTTTTGGTCAACTGTTATGTGAAACTGCACTTTGCCTCTAGGTGATTAATTCATTGTGATTGGCTATTTGAACTAAATATTTGCAAAAAACTTATAAGCATACATCTTGACAAAACATGTCACTTATAGATGAATAATAACGGCTGTTAATCTAATGGAACACACTTTTCCATGCTGGCTTATTGGTTTCCATGGCAACTTTAATTTGGCCCCGTCCATGGCCTTTGTCGATAATGGAGCTGCAACACTGCAGGATAATCCACTTAAACTTTGGGGGTTGCCATGGTGACAGTTGCATCACCATACCTTGCTCATATAGATGCAAATTTACAAAATCAGGCTTCGGCCTCGTGAAAAAGGGTGAGGCCAGGTTATCTGCAGGGCAGGAAATTACGCTCAGGATCAGCCCCTGAGTTATCATATATAAGTGTTGGATTGCACATCTCATAGTGTTATTGTACAATTCAGCAGCTTTTGAGGCCAGATCTTTGTCTGTGTGTGGTCAGTGACATCCAAGCTGTAATGCATACCATCAGTGCATCCATAATGATAAAAATTCAATCAGACCGCATTAACGGAAGTGGTTTTATCTGCTTGGATGTAAACTGAAGCCCTCTGTTGACTGAATTGAGTGACAGTAATCCTGCTGGATCAATAACAACGTGGACTTGCTGTTACATTTATGACAGCCTCGGTGTTAGATTTGCACACACGACCTGTTTTATGATTTCACAGCCATTCTGTCATTTCATTAATGCTCTAATTATGATAAATGTGTTGTAGAAAGACATAACAAAGATCTGATATAGGTACTCAAGTCAAATCAGCAACCACAAAGAGGTTTCATAGAGTCATATTCTGTTTCCAATTACACAAAATCAAATCAATTACAGTTACGTTTTCATTTCTGTTACAATTTCACTTCTAACAATAAACATATTTAAGTTAACTAAAATTAAACCATGTTAATTACGGACACATTAAGCGGGACTAACTGTTTATTCCAAATATTTATTCAGTATTTGATAATTATATGGCATAGCTGTTTTGCTGAATTAGAATGTTTTGTATATTACTGATAAACATGTAGATGAACTTGGTGATATTTTATATTTTGACACTTGATAGTTTTATTTTCAAGTATATGAAAACAATAGTACAAAGAATCATCAATGTAATTATTGCAGTTATACAAATAAAACAAACATTACAATTACAATAATTTCAAAGCCAGAAACAGTTACAATCACAAATACAACATTTTGTATGTAATCAGTTATAATTGGATCTGGCCCTGAATACTTTGTTACAGATTATTAGAGAAAAATGATCTGATCTATCCTCAAATGTTATTTCCATCATAGCTTTATGAAAGAACTTGATCGTGCTATGTTAACTAATCCACACCTTTCTTTTATTTTTCAGCACGATACCTACTTATGTGTTCCAATGCAGGCTGGGAAAAAAGCTAGTTACATCAGTAAGTATTAAAGTTTAATGTATGTTTTATCACATGGTAAATGTGTTTTATTCATGCTTGATTTGTACTGCACTGGGCAAGCAGCAGAAATACGGGTTCAGCAATGGAAAAAGAAGGAAAAAAATCGACGACTAGTATCGGTGCCAGCCTTACCCCGGATTTCAAAGACAAAGAGGAATCCAATAGTACTTATTTAGTACTTATTTACTTATTTAGTACTTATTTCCTTATTTAGCATAAATGTTGTATTTTTACTTGATGGATGTAATTTAGCAAAAACAAAGTAAGCAGTTTCTTTTGAGATAACTAAGTTTTTGGATATGGATAGACGTCGATTTTGGGGATTTGGAGTTTTTCCTGACAAATGAGAAATCACAAGAAAAGCCTAATCAATATCCACGATGAAGAGTTGACAGAGTACATATTAAATTTGTGAGGGAGAAATCGAAATCTCATATGGACCATGCAGCCACATATAATGATGACATTTGGTAAAATGATCAGCTTTGGGAAAGCAATTTATTTTTTAGGATTTATTATTCTGACAAATTAAGCACTACTGGAAACCAGTTGAATAACAATTGTGATGAATAATTCTAATTCATTACCAGCATATTTGCATTTTATTCTGATGCTATATTGTTCAGTTATTCTGTACCAATGGCTTGAAAACTGCAGGGAATTCGATTGCAAGAAACGCCACTGTCTCCAGTGGCGTGGTATCGAGAACAGAATCAATGTGGCGTGTCAGTTTTTACTGGCAATGCTGCTTTGGGTTCTTGTGGTGTTGATATATGGGTGTCCAGAGAAATCTCTCTGTCATTAGTTGTCCCAGCTAATGCATTGGTATCATGTTTGTATTGTACCTGTGTTATTCTAGCTTTTGCGAGGTCAGTCGATACTAATACAGGCAAATTGCAAATAAAACGTGGTTGGCATGAGCCATGAATCATGCGGACCAGACTATGTTTTATATCTGAATAGTTTTGTCCACATTAGTTTATTCATATTTAATTTAATTATGTATGAACACAGCACATGCACGCACACACCCAATTTCACACATTTATTGAATTGTTGTTAATCTTGACACAATTACTGATTTTTCCATTGTGGATTTGAAATTACAGGGCAGACAGTAAACATGAAGGTATTCTATTAGTATTTTATCTGGTGTGGTGGTGAGCACATTATTGGTTTTTTCATGTTAAAGCCATTCTGTCAACAACAGATTATCCGTTTTAATTTATTTTTCATTGCACAGTGTCTTAAGTGTCTCAAAACAATGGCTAATTGGATTTAGCATGATCTTAATAAGACAGCTTTGCGTGATCATAACGAGTGATGGTGGTGGATGTGGTGGTGGTGTTGAATTAATATGATTCTGGGGCTTGGTTTTATTGGATGTGGTACAATTTCATTTACATTTTGTTGCCACATATTTATATAAAGTTGACATATGTTTGCTAGTTAATCTCGAGAATGTTTTTAAATGTTTTAACTTCTCAGGTGGTGTAATAATGGTAATAATAATACTGAATTGTTTACATTTTAAACAAAATATTAGAAATGTAATGGCATTCAGTAGCAACTGTGTTGTAGTGTCAATTAATAATTTACTAATCTGTAAAAAATAATGCATTAAAGATCTGTATGTGGTAAATTTTATATCATCTTGTCAGAGTTATTTCAGCCATGTAATAAGTATGATTTCCTAATAACCAACATTACTGCTATAAAGAATCTGTACCATATAAGATGTATGTCTTGTGGTAGACATTGTGATATGTTAACTTAACCTGTAATCACTCCATTACAGCTGGCTTCATTCCCCATGCCAACAGTAGCACGGCCCATCATATGCTCATCTACGGCTGTGCAGTGCCATTCAAGAATGACCAAATATGGTAGGTCATGATTTTTAACGATACTTGCCCCTGTTGCCATCCAATTTATTAAGCAACAAGTTCCAGATAACAACATTAAAGGTTCCTCCTAAATTTGATTTTTTTGCTGGTCTCATTTCAAATTCATTTTGCACAAAATCAAACCTATCTAGTGTCTGCTGCAACATGGTAGCTTGTTTGTGCAACTTCTATATGTAGTTTTTGTGAAATAATTAGACAAACTATTAAATTATTTAATGTTTGGTCAAACATTAATCAAAGCGAAAATGGAAACGTTGAAAATACCCTCGGTGCAATTTCGTAACTTTGTCATGTGATCGGCCAGAGCACGGAAGTCATGTCCACGATTGGCACTGACCGGCAAAGTGTTTACCATTTTGGATATCCACTATTTTGAGCCTTACCAGATTTAACGTCCATGTTTCTGCCCCATAAATTAGGGCTGTAGGCCTACTTAGTGACCTGTTAGTATTTGGGTTGTCTGTCTGTGCAGGAACTGTGGGGAGATGGCAAGCAAGAACTCTGATGTAGAGCAGGGGCCAGTCTGCACAGAGGGGGCCAAGATTCTCTATGCCTGGGCCATGGACGCAACAATGCTGCATCTGCCCAAAGGTATAGCAACAATAATAGTAATGTATTTAGGTATAACAATAATAATAGCAATTTATTCAGGTATATCAATAATAATAGCAGTTTATTCAGGTATGACAATACTAATAAAAATAATAGCAATTTATTCATTAATTCAGGTATGACAATAATGATAATAGCAATTTATTCAGGTATGACTAACAATAGCAATTTATTCAGGTATGACAATAATAATAGTAGCAATTTATTCAGGTATATCAATAATAATAGCAATTTATTCAGGTATGACAATAATAATAATAGCAATTTATTCAGGTATGACTAACAATAGCAATTTATTCAGGTATGACAATAATAATAATAGCAATTTATTCAGGTATATCAATAATAATAGCAATTTATTCAGGTATGACAGTAATAATAATAGCAATTTGTTCAGTCATAATAATAACAATTTATTCATGTATATCACTAATAATAGCAATTTATTTAGGTATGCCTAAAAATATTAATAATAATTTATTTTATTAAAAAGTTGTGCTTGAAATCGAGAAGACCCAATGCCCAACAAATGAATTATTCAGCTAAGCAATGCTGACAATGGATGAATCAATGAGACTAGGTTTACAACACAATGTTACCAACGTGAGTCATATGAGTAATTCCCAATATGTTGCCCTAAATAAGGATATCATTAGTGCATGCATTGTGTAGAACTGTATTAATTTATTTTTAGTAAACAAGATGGTGGTAAATGATCAATTATTCAGACAATCGTGGCTTTTGTAAGTTAGAATGGCTTCAACATATATAAAGGCAGTCTTGTATAGAGAGACCAGGAGTAATTACCAATATTAATATATGCTGTTTTTGATGGTTTTCACCTTCAGATGTGGCATTCAAGGTGGGTGGAGACTCGGAGATCAACTGGGTGGTCCTACAAGTCCACTACAAGGACGTCCACCTGTTTCTACCCCCATGTGAGTTACTTGCTTACTTATGTCGAGTGAGTTACTCGAATCATGATGGCCTTCCATATTTTTCTGTCTTGCATTGCTGTCTTGATATCTTGTTTTTCCAAGTCTGTGTCATGTTTCAGGACGTCAGTGTATGCAAGGGCAGGTTCCTCACTGCATGTTTTGGTGCCCAGAGTTTCAGTCGATACATTGGTTCATTCTTGCTTCTGCAGCAGTGGCCTGCTAGAATATATAAACAATTCACACTGATAATAAATAAGTTGAGGAGGAAGTTGACACTACACACCTTTCCTCAATGAAATTAATTTTGTGTGGCATCAAACATCGATGTTTTGAGATAATACCTTTGGAGCAAGGAAATTGCCCTTAAACCGTATGTTATTAAAATGTGCAAAATAAGTCTGTTGTGAAATACTTAACAGCACGAAGCTGTAAAATGTTCTTCACTTGTATTATTTAGACACGTGTGCCTAAGTGTTTTGAGTTTTCTTGAATAATGCACTTTAAAGGAATTGTTTGTTGTTGTAATTGAGTGATTTACTGTTTATTTCAGACAACAAAAAGGACCACTCCGGTGTCACCATGTTGGTCACTGAGACACCGTAAGTAACCATTTACTCACTTGTGAATTGCCTTCTAATTTGCCTTCATTAATTTATGATAAACCGCGCGTAGCCAGTAAGTCAGTCACAAACAAGTCACAGGGTCAAACCTTGAAGAAAACTGGCACATACTTGCCAACCCAGATATTCTCTATTGGCCAGTATTAAGTCATGATATCGAGGCTTGGATTCCAAAAAGCTGTCAAGATATTGACTGGCAACTCCAAATTCCTTGGAAGAGATGGATATTTCTGTGATAATGTTGTTTATCCTGATATTTTGTAAATATTGTTATCATGACTGTCAGTTAAGAACTACCAAGTTACACCGTCCTGAGGATGGGCATTTGCTAGTTATATGAATGGGGCACTATATAAGATATTATTATGTGTATTCATAATCAAGTATCCGTGTAACCTACAGCAAGCCAAAGAGGGCTGGAGTGTACCTTCTGGCGACGGATGGGGAGGTCGCTCCGAATGCTGTCACCTACATGGAGAGTGCGTGCAGCTACGAGCAGCCAATGACTGTGCACCCCTTCGCCTACCGCACCCATGCCCACGACCACGGTACGTTACCAGTGTAGGTAATTATATCGAGATGAGTTTGTTCACATCTGATTGAAGACTTTGAAATCCTCATGTGGAAGATTTGTTAATTTTTGTGGCACGTTATAGATGTGATGTCCTACCAAGGCTGAGTTTGCTAATAAGTATGGTCTGTGACAATAGATACTACATCAGCTTTATATTTTTCAGGCAGTTTGACTAGACAATAGGCATACATACAGGTGTTAATGCAATTGTAACTGTAATACACTTTCCATAATCATAACCACAATTGTACAGACATTTCTGCACATTTTAATAGTATTCCTTATAATAACATTTTACCACTGAACACATAGACAGGGGCAGATACTGTAACAATCAAAGTTGCTGTATGGTGACAACAAGGTGTTTGCATTGTTCATCTACAGATGTGTGTTCAAGCTGACCATTGTACAGCATTTAGTGGTTCAGTTGTGTCCGGCTATGTAGCCTCTTGGTCGTGTTTCAGGTGAGGTTGTGTCCGGCTACCGCGTCCGGAATGGTCAGTGGACAGAGCTGGGTCGCAAGTCTCCCAAACTGCCCGAGGTGAGATCATCTCAGTCATTGCACTTTTTCGTGTACTTTCTCATGTACTTTATCTTGTTGCACTTTCTCTTGTTTCACATTCTCTTGCACTTTCTCTTCTTGTGCTTTCTCTTGCACTTTCTCTTGTTGCACTTTCCTTTATTACATTTTCTCTTGTTGCACTTTCTCTTGCACTTTCTGTTCTTTCACTTTCTTTTTGCACTTGCTTTTGCAATTTCTCTTCTGACACTTTCTCTTATTGTACTTTCTCTTGTAATTTCTCTTGTTGTACTTTCTCTTCTGTTTTCTATCCATTTTTCTTGTTCCAGCGTTGTTCCACATTAGTCCTATATCTTTTTGGGCATAATGGTTAGACCTTCATACTGTCAGTTGAGACGATGTCAACAAATAATCTTTGTGCAGTAACTGGGGCATGGCTGAATGCTTCCCAAAAGACCAGTCAATTTGGAATGAACAGGTTTACCTGGGGGTGAAGTGTAAAGTGCTTTGAGCAGTCCTAAGGACTGGTACAGTGCTATATAAGAACTTACCTTTACCATATTTCTGTTTGATTCCTATTCCACTGAAAGGCTACTGGACAGTACTGGAGCTCAGTTGTCATCAACAGATGCTGATTTTATATGATATCACATGCATCGCTAACCATGTCATTTCCCAATGAACAATTTTAAAAGAATCCTTAAACTTATCCATAACAAATATCCTATCACTTAGCTGCATATCTCTTAGTAGCTTATCTCTTAGTAGCTTATCTCTTAAATGGCATACATTTGATGCTGCAACAATTATGCATATATCTTTATTTACATTAATGATACGATCCATTTCAAAATCTCCCGATCTTTAGTTTTACATCTGCAGTTTTTTATTATTTATTAAAATAATAATTTTCATATTTATGCACCAAGCATACACAGTGTTACACACCACAAAACACTTATGTGTTATTTCACTAAGGGACTGTGTGGAGTCGACAGTCTGAAGATTTACTGAATGTCGCATCTGCACTTGCTATGTAACAATGTTATGGCATTAGGGCTATGTTTTCATGGTTCCAACCCTGTGGGGAAAATATGTTCTTATATGCTCATATGAAATAAGATGAAGTACTAAAGTACTTTTTGCACAAGGATGACAAAGAGACTGTCTGGAGGGAAATTTTTTTATGTTTTTACACAGGTCAAATTGCATTAATCAGTGTTTCACTATTACTGCTGGTTAATCGAAACCATTGGTTTATTCCAGGTTGTTTGCTAATAAATCACCATTATTATGGAAAGCTGTTTTGTTTACACTGTGACATTACCAAAATGTACGCTGGTGGGATTTATTTTCCAACTTTATTACATGGCCACTAATCACTATGCAACGTTTATCTTCCTGACTCGATCTCTTCTTCTATCCTCTAAAATTATTGAACATCAGTATTTTCACAGCAGCAATGAAACTGGTGAATAAGTGTTGAGATCATCCCTAAGTGTTGAGATCATCCCTATACATTGAGATCATCCCTAAGCATTGAGATCATCCCTAAGGGTTGAGATCATTACTACGTGTTGAGATTATCCCTAAGCATTGAGATCATTCCTAACGGTTGAGATCACACCTAAGTGTTGAGATCAACCCATAGTGTTGAGATCATCTCTTAGTGTTGACGATTGTTGCCGTGTTAACAATTCAAAGCAAGATTCTCACAAATTGTACTCAATACATTTCTAGCAGATATAGTCTACAGAAATACTGTAGCAAGAGGCAAGCATTTCATTGTGGCCATTAATTGTGATGACAGTCCAATACATCTGACTCTGGTGACCAGGCAACACTAATGATGTCAACTGAAGCATGAGCAGGTGGACGCCAAATCAGTGTCCTTAAATGTCAGGGGCTTTATATCGCTGCTGTGTCTTTTCTTGGCAGCACAGTGACGTAGCTATTTGTCACTGTTTGCAAAGGTGAAAGAGCAGGCTGACTGGCGAAATAGTACCCTGGCTCATGGGAATTGATACAGGATTAAACATGTGTCAAAGAAATTCTCAAAAACACATTTTTAAGGATTTGATACAGGATTAGACATTTGTCAAATGGCAGAGGAGTAAACAGCCAGGAATATGAATCAATAGTTTCTCTCTGTGCATACATGCTTACATAAGCTAGAAATGGAAATGCGAGCCTAGTGAGAACAAATCATCGTTCTACTGCCGGGTTCATGAAATATTTATAGTCCCAATGATTTTGAGATGGTATCCCCTTTCGAGGATTTTTGCACCGCTAAAAACAATAGTTTATGAACAGGGAAAAGTAGATATTTGCAGATTGACTATGCCACTTCTGCTGTGCACCAGCTAAAATTTCTAGTTGCTGGCTGGCAACATATGTACACGTGAGAGGTGGAAGGATCCTCCATGTATGAAGAGAGCATCCGGTTTGTTTGGGGAACAACGATGATGGGGAACATCTTCCATGTTGATTTTCTCAAAAACAAATTTTTAAAGGATTTGATGAAAAGGTTACTGCAGGTCAGTGACAAAACATCGAAGTGTAATTTGTTTTAAAACTAACTTTTTTGGAAAACTGAATCGTAACTTTGCACACAGTGTGGAATTGTCTGTCTGACTCTTGGCATCGGTTTCAGTCTGCATCTTGTATTTCTCCTTCCTAGAACCGTCAATGTGGGCGCTGAACCTTCATTCTTCCGAACATAGCAATACAGGCTTTGTTCTACAGCCTCATTAGTTGTTCTGTTTGTGTGAAGACACAACACCTTTAAGGGGTGAAATCACACAGAAAGTGACACAAAACAGACACCTGTAGATGGTACATTATCTGAGCCTCCACGTGTAATCTATTCATCAGTGGTCATGCTGGTCACACCAGTGATGCTCATCAACACCTTGAAGTTGGTGTTAGTGTCATCAACACCTTGAAGGTGGTGTTAGTGTCACCACAATGAAACCAGTCATTAATTATCTTCTCCCAGCTGAAGTGTTGTTGAGGAACCAGACCAGCCAGTGCACTGTAAGAGCATTATCAAATATCTGTGTTATGAACCCTGGACAATACACAACTTGTGACTGACAAATTATACACATTATTGCAGCGTATCAATGAGATGATTTGTGGAAATTACAAGCGGTGTGGGAAGTTGATCATTATAATCATGACAGGAAACCAGAGCAAGTCAGATTGTAATTCTTCATCTATCTTACCTCACTCTGATGATGATGTTCGTTCTGCCTCTGAGCTTGTGTTCTCGAAGATTTAGGCACTACAGAAGTTTATTATGATCATTATTATTATATCTTCTTGGTGTTTTTGCTGGAATTGAAGTTAGAAATGTTGCTTGTAAATACTCTACTATCCATCTCCCCCTTTGTCCCTTGTGGGGTGGGAGCCATGTGACTTTTGTTCGGCCCTCTCGATGAGTCGTCTCCATCCTTTGCAATTTTTGCCATTCTTTCCCACTCTTGGCTGTTCACCGGTGCCCCTTCGAGATCTCTCTGACACTGTCCCTCCATCTTAAATTTGGTATTCACCTTCTCCTACCAGCTTCTTCTGTTTTTTATGTTTCTCTTTCAGTTTCTCCTCACTCATTCTCTGTCTGCTCTACTGTTGTATTGTATTGCATGTTTTATACTCAGTTTGTATCTGCACTCATGCATTATATTCAACTTTTACAACTTCAAAGCCATGATTATATTTAAACCAACATTACAATCATTACAACTTTTATTGTAATCCATTCCAAATTGTTATTATTACAATTGCAATCAATATCAAAGTCAACCACATGTTGTCATTGCTTGGTGACGACATTCTGTGTCAATGTGAGATGTCTTGTTGCAGATGTTCTACAATGTGACACACCAAGGAATAACAGTTCTCCCTGGAGACATCCTGGTGAGTATATGTCAACCAACATAACTTCTAATTTACACACAGATTTACCCCTTCATTAATCGCCCAACCTTCACACAAAACTATGTTGTTCTTCCAGTCAGTTGATATAAGCTGATATTTTATGTTATATTCTTCACAGTAGGTGAAGCTGAATCTTTGAAATAAAGTTATCTTCAGAAATAAAACCATATTTTGGACAAGTTGGTCTTAATTCTGAACTGTCTGTCCTGGGGTTCATAATTTTTTAGGGCTCACCAATTTAAAGGATTGGAAGGCTATGGTCACTTTAATGAGGTGTCCTTAATACCAGGGTGATTGTTTGTTTTCCATCGTATGCTACTGCCACTCAATCTTACTAGATAAGGAATATTACTTACATGGATAATCAATTCACCAGTCAAATTATATATATATATATTTTGCAATAAAAATGATCGGATTTTGTATCTTTGTCTTAAATTTATACTATGTGTGACTGTCACTGTCTGAAGCGAGACTGTTTCTCTCCAGGCTGCCCGCTGCACTATGGTCAACCACGAGAACCGCACCGTCGCCATCGGGTAAGTTAAAGTCATGCATCCTGACAGTAGGAGAACAAGTCACAAAAACAACACCAGGAATTGTTAGTTTGAGAATAAATGGGTCCAGTGGATCACAGCAGCAAAGAGGGTGAATAGCAGAGGGATAAATGACCTGTACAGAAGGAAGAGTTTGGGATGAAGTTCAGCTATTATGTTCTTTCTTGTTGCTCCCTTTATAAAGGGTTGAGGCTGGTTCATTTATTGCTGCACTACCCAAGTTGTTATCCATTCCCACTTCTCCCTATCAGCAGCCTTCTCCCTCCCCATGTCATCTTCCTCTGTTATCCCTTTCCTCTTCTCCCTATCGGCAGCCTTCTCCCTCCACTTGTCATCCTCCTCTGTTATCCCTTTCCACTTCTCCCTATCGGCAGCCTTCTCCCTCCACTTGTTATCCACCTCTGTTATCCCTTTCCACTTTTCCCTGCACTTGTCATCCTCCTCTGTTATCCCTTTCCACTTCTCCCTATTGGCAGTTCTCCCTCCACGTATCATCCTCCTCTGTTATCCCTTTCCACTTCTCCCTATGGGCAGTTCTCCCTCCACTTGTCATCCTCCTCTGTTATCCCTTTCCACTTCTCCCTATTGGCAGCCTTCTCCCTCCACTTGTCATCCTCCTCTGTTATCCCTTTCCACTTCTCCCTATTGGCAGCCTTCCCCTCCACTTGTCATCCTCCTCTGTTATCCCTTTCCACTTCTCCCTATTGGCAGCCGTCCCCTCCACTTGTCATCCTCCTCTGTTATCCCTTTCCACTTCTCCCTGTTGGCAGCCTTCCCCTCCACTTGTCATCCTCCTCTGTTATCCCTTTCCACTTCTCCCTATTGGCAGCCTTCTCCCTCCACTTGTCATCCTCCTCTGTTATCCCTTTCCACTTCTCCCTATTGGCAGCCTTCCTCTCCACTTGTCATCCTCCTCTGTTATCCCTTTCCACTTCTCCCTATTGGCAGCCGTCCCCTCCACTTGTCATCCTCCTCTGTTATCCCTTTCCACTTCTCCCTATTGGCAGTTCTCCCTCCACTTATCATCCTCCTCTGTTATCCCTTTCCACTTCTCCCTATTGGCAGTTCTCCCTCCACTTATCATACTCCTCTGTTATCCCTATCCACTTCTCCCTATTGGCAGTTCTCCCTCCACTTATCATCCTCCTCTGTTATCCCTTTCCACTTCTCCCTATTGGCAGTTCTCCCTCCACTTATCATCCTCCTCTGTTATCCCTTTCCACTTCTCCCTATTGGCAGTTCTCCCTCCACTTATCATCCTCCTCTGTTATCCCTTTCCACTTCTCCCTATCGGCAGCCTTCTCCCTCCACTTGTCATCCTCCTCTGTTATCCCTTTCCACTTCTCCCTATTGGCAGTTCTCCCTCCACTTATCATCCTCCTCTGTTATCCCTTTCCACTTCTCCCTATTGGCAGTTCTCCCTCCACTTATCATCCTCCTCTGTTATCCCTTTCCACTTCTCCCTATTGGCAGTTCTCCCTCCACTTATCATCCTCCTTTGTTATCCCTTTCCACTTCTCCCTATCGGCAGTTCTCCCTCCACTTATCCTCCTCCTCTGTTATCCCTTTCCACTTCTCCCTATCGGCAGTTCTCCCTCCACTTATCATCCTCCTCTGTTATCCCTTTCCACTTCTCCCTATCGGCAGTTCTCCCTCCACTTATCATCCTCCTCTGTTATCCCTTTCCACTTCTCCCTATTGGCAGTTCTCCCTCCACTTATCATCCTCCTCTGTTATCCCTTTCCACTTCTCCCTATTGGCAGTTCTCCCTCCACTTATCATCCTCCTCTGTTATCCCTTTCCACTTCTCCCTATTGGCAGTTGTCCCCTCCACTTGTCATCCTCCTCTGTTATCCCTTTCCACTTCTCCCTATCGGCAGCCGGGGGGGTTTGCCAGGGGGGGAGTTGGCAGGTCTTAGCAGTTCAGCTATAATGGGGAGAATATTAAGAAGCCAGAGGAGTCACTTGGTGTGGATGGAGGGGGGCCGACTACCAAGGAGAGCAGAGGTGGTGAAAAGGAAAAGTGGCAGACCACGAATAAGATGGGAAGAATGTGTTATAATAATCAGATAATCAGATTGGCAAAATAAAAAAATTGTGTGATATAATGTCGAAAGTTGGCCGTTGCTCATTTGAGGGAACTCAGTAGATGGCGCCACCTGAAACAATGCTGTACTTTGTTAAAATATTCTTATATTATTATTCCTATTGTTTTACTTGTGAATTTCTGTATTTCCCATAAACGTTAGACCAAAAGTGTATGTGCGTTTGTGTGTGCAGGTCAACCGTGCATGACGAGATGTGCAACTTCTACCTGATGTACTGGGTGGCGGGAGATGAGATCATGGACAACAACTACTGTGTGTCCCCTGGCCCCCCTAGCTGGTACTGGAGTGACGTCCATGCCATCCACGCCGAGAACGTCCCTGCCGATGCCAGTGTCGTCCCCGGCAGCAGCGAGGTCATCAAGGCGACCGGCGCCAAGGTGACGGTTGAGAACGATCTCGACCAGGTCAAGGATGAGTTCATCCAGCTGTTGGAGAACTTCCGCAACCGCGTTGAGGCTGGCGGAGACCCGCAGCCGGAACCACAGGAAGAGGAGGCTTTCAACTACTACCATTATCCCTAGGATGTGGTGGGAGAGACGGACCGAGATGGGATCGGAAATCAGTTGGTGACTTGAAAACGGGAGATAACATGTCCTTAAATCTGACATTTCAAAACACGTTTGGTTCAGAAACACTGAGTTGGCATTGTCAACTATTTACAGGCTGACGTGGTAGGATTTGTTGCCAATAACTTGTCATCATAGGCAGATTCGTTTGCCCAATTTGTCAGCAACAGGCAATTTCCAACGTGCACAGCGGCTGATATAAATGTGCCATTGGGGCGTCGTAGAGAACCAAGCTAGATGGCAAGAACAAATCCACCCTAAGTGTGCGCTGGCAGGACGTCAAAACAAACATAATTCCTCTCAGTGTCCACAAAACATGTAAATCTTTCTGAAGTTGGTGCAGAAAGATTGAATGAACGGATGGAATTTTCTATTTCTTGGTCGTTAAATTTGACATTTTACGAAACTTGAAATATTAGGAGATAAGAGCACGTTTCTTAAGTGCTAAACAATACAGAATAGAAGAATTTGTCGAGTAAGTTTCATCAGCTAGTGGGTATTTGGAAACCTATTTGATTTACACGTACTGTGGATTAGAGGGTACATTACATTTCAACACGTTTCAGGGACAGCAGAATTATTGAGACAGAGTTACACAAATGCTCGTGTGTGTCTGGCACAATCATGTAATTATATTGCATAAAAACGAAAGTGGAAGCAAAACAGAGCCACAGGCAAACATCAGATTTAAGGGACATGTTATGCGCATCAGATTTACTCCATACGAAACAATTTATTTCACGTCTGTAAAACAAGATATAGGATTATGTACATTGTCTGTGTGCGTGTGCTTTCATTTCTGTATAGCTAATTGAAAGAAGATGTCTGTGTTAAGTTGGTTGGCTTGCACTTTTAAATGTTATTTATTGGAAGGGAGCCAAGCATTAAGGTTCCTGTTGCAAGGTCTGGCTGTGATTCAAAGACATGTTTGACTTAGACAAAATATTTATTTTAATATATCAGGCTGGGTGAATTCTACATAGATGTATGACAAGATGCAAGATAGGAAAATATGAAACACAAAAAAAGTAATATTTTCTTTGCATGCAGTTAAAAGAGCTGTTAGTGTATTCCAAGTATTTTATGTTGTGATTAAATTTCGTCTTATGGAATTGCTTTTATATCGGATAGCCTAAGAAAGTGTTAAGATATGTTGCCTATAACCATTAACAACGATCTCTTCTGATATTTTCGTGCAGATAGTGTAGATGGCTTGAAAGCTCTTACAATTAAGTAAGAAACACAAATACAGCCTTTTTTTAGTTGCATCTCTAAGAATTGTAAGATGGCACTGATAAATCTGAGAGAATAATCAAAAGTTTGTCACTAAAGTCAACCAAAGTTGATGCAGTGGTACAATGCAAACTATTTCAAATGGGAGATTAAGCATGCCAGAACAAGTTGCATTTGGAAGAGTACTGTAGTGTGTAATGTATTGATCATCTGTGCTTTTTGTGGTGATTATGTATGCATTATGTTTGTACACAAAGTTTATCGCTTGTTCAGTGACATTAACGAAAAACCTGGAGAGTTAAGAGTTCTACACAATGCTTTGGAAGCATAGGAATTACACATGCTGGCCATGGGCTGTGGGGAGATATATCCCCAGCAGCATACAAGATTGGGTGTATCTGAAATGACAGTCTGTGTACTTATTGTCATTGTTTTGTGGAAAACATTGGACTTACGCCACTGTAGGATGCAACACAAGATAACGATAACAGTTTACATGCAGTGGAACAGATGTGGGTCTATATGTGCCCTTATGAAATGACAACTAGGTGTCATTGGAATTAAACTGCATGTTCTGTAAGTAGAGTCTTGTAGACACTCAGCTTATTGCAATTAACCTCATTGTGTAGACTGTCAGTGATCTATGGGTCTAGTGATTTGTGCAAGAAATAGTCTGTGAGTGCCATGTAATCATCTGTAGTGTTGTAGGCGTCAATTCTATACAACTGCATCTGGTAAGTCAGGTGGCATTTGTTTCCTGGAGAAGTGTAACTGTAGAGTGAATAGGAATAGGTTGACATTGTCAGTTGAAGGTTTCTGTTGAATTGCCAACCTGTCATTGTCAGTTGAAGGTTTCTGTTGAATTGCCAACCTGTCATTGTCATCTCAACTGGGGTAATTTAATCAATATCCTTCCAGCTTTGATGGTCTTTTACTTGCTGGAAAATGCTGCAGCTTGAGACAGTTTGTTCCTATTAAGTGTCAGTGTGGAGGAATCCTTGGAGGGTTAACGTCTGTGTTACTAGCAACGTAATGTGTTATTTCATGTAATAAATGTGCATGCTGCAATGAATTGACTGCAGGTTCAGTGGAATTGTTTGTGAGAGCACAGCCACGGCCACGAGCCAATATAGTGTGTGCAGGTTTAATGTCACGGCGTCAAATTAAAATTATATTTCAGGGAGTGAAGCAGTCATTTATCTTCACAATATTTTACACCTTGCCATTTCCTGCAGATCACATATATGAGTTATGTTAATTTACATTGTGCAGTTGACAGATTATCGATGTTGAACCATTGAAAACAAATTGTTCTATATTAAATATATTTATTCTATATCACCACTGGTATTGTGTTACATAACTTATTTAACTAGTGCATAGAAGTATGTTAGAAAATGCATTCCAACTTGCAGTATTGTGAATATTGTTCCTTCATTCCAGGAAATGTCAAACGATAGCCCTTTATTACCCATCGTCGTTTACATATTATCATGAATACTATTCTTGTATAAAAATTAATAATCCTGTGCAATGGTAGTCGCACAATTTTTTCACGCACAATACACACCATTCCTTCATTCAACTCAATGGCAAGTCAAATGATACCTTATTCCCTATATTCCTTTCTTTTTTATTTATATTTACACACGCATGCATGTGCACACATACACGTATATATATATATATATATATATATTTGGAAAATCTTTTTTCACCAAAATAATTTTGATTGGATTGTGTAAAATATAATTTAATAGTTTGTTCGATGATTTTATCAAAACTAAATAACACATTTGCACAAATGAGCTAACATGTGCTAATGGATACTAGAGCTAGCATGTAGTGGATACTAGAGCTAGCATGTAGTGGATACTAGAGCTAGCATGTAGTGGATACTAGAGCTAGCATGTAGTGGATACTGCCTGGCATAATAGTTTTGTATTTTCGCAAAATGATTGCAAAACAAGAGTATAGAAAACATTTAATTGAGGAAGATCCTTCAAGAAGCCACCACATTATCAAACCAACAGGTTTGTAGAAAGAAGACAGTCTATGACCCATTATGTGGAAGCAAACTTAGACAAAATGTTATCTTCAATGTACAAAACGCTACCGAGATCCCACAAAAATTATAGTTGGCCTAAGTGCTGCAAAAACTAATCACTTCCAACGTTTCTACATTGGAACAAACATGAACATAATCACATTAATTTACGCTCGCACTCTGTCAGTCCGACAGTCTCAGTGCAGGTAGGCCATTAGTCTCAAAGGTGGTCTATAGCACTACACTCGGTAGTAAAGTCACTGCTTAATGTTCTCGAATGCAATGATCATTCCACCCTCTACTTACAGAACTGATGCATGATAAGAAACCAAAGCGAGATCCACCTCCCAAACTGGACACGGTCTCTCTGGTCTCATAACATATATCACGATCTACAGTAACTTTACTTTAGCACGCACACTTGATTGATATAGTAGTCATTACGGAGCATGTGTAGGCACATAGGGGCAAATTGACCGGAAGCACGTTTACTGCATGTGTTTTGACTGCACATTAACTGTCTGTCAGTTACATATATGGCTGTTTTGCAGAGTGGTTTTCTTATTGGTACATATATTGTTCCCTGCTGTGAGTTAGAAAAATAAAAGACGAAACATGAATATTTTGGCTGTGTGAAGTCATCGCAGTTTAGGCAATACAAATCTTATCCACCTTTTTTCGCTTTTTGTGTCTAATATGTAATTAATTGAACAGGGATGGCTGCCTTGACTTTCATGGAACTCCTGTCATGTGAGCATAAACAATCACATGACAATGGCAGCCAATGAAAACCAGAGGGTACCAAATGTTTTGTAGATCAAGCCTTTAGAATCTACCAGGTAACTGTTGTTTTTTATATAATTATTTTTATTATTGGCACCTCGGGAAAATGATTCCAGAAATCCAGGAAAGACAATTTAGATGCACCAAATGTTTCTCTTCCAGCAAGGAAAGTTGCTAGCTTGGAGCGGATCCTTGTATGATTGCACGGATTCGGTTTGCGTCTGTGAGCAACTGGTCATTTGTTGGATCGATCTTCAAAGCTGCTTCATAATCCTGAAGTCCTGCAATGAAAATATAAACACACTTTACTATCTTCACCTGGCTCTGTTCAGTTTGACACTCAGCCACACGGTTTTGTAATGGCAGCCATTTTTATTCATCTTTATATCACTCACTTTAAAATAAACTCTTGAAAAATGCCAAATTATTGTCCGTCTTTAAACTAAAGCAATCCGTTGAAGACTACCATGAAACTGTATTACAAATATAAAGGGAGATACAAGTACAAACCAAAAATGGAGGTACGCTATCATACACTAATAACACTGCAGAACAGAACTGAGAAGAAAGTGGTAAATTACTACCGACTTAAGCAATACTGAAAATACAATACATGACTTTCAAGAATATTTTAGCTGTGTGCAGCCGACAGCGCCAAAGTCTCTCGCAAAATCCAATCAGTATATCCCAGTTTGCACGGTGAGCTCCTTTGGAGCATGTGTAGCAAATGAGTGCACATAGATAATGACATGGATTCATTTGCAATCTTAGCTCCTTTAGAGCATGTGTAGCAAACAAGTGCACATAGATAATGACATGGATTCATTTGCAATCTTACGGATTTCTGTCACCAGTGTTATGGGAATGTACCACACAGGGCTGGCACCTGTGACGATCTAACTAGACGTTGGCTTAAAATGCAGTAAGACAAACCTTCGACGTAGAGCTCAAGCTGAGCCAAAGACGTTCCCCGGCGCACGTGAGCTTTACACCGACTGGCTGCGTTCTGTGGTACTGGTGGTTTCAACAGCTCGAGAGCCTGTGGAGTCGAACAACACACCTGTGAGGTTTAGGCAAATAATACTCCTGACAATCAACACCTATTCCAGGGGGCACCCAACGCTGCATAGATCTCTTGGTTTGTGGCTAATTTTTTTTTGCAATTTTGTAAGACCTATAAGCTATATTTCTGTGTACAATTTCAATGATGACGAGAAAATATTTTTCCAATTACACTGTCTAACACAATATGACTTTGTTTACAATAACAACAAATATACTACACTTGTTATATTCTACATCAAATTAAAAGTAAAAATATTTAAATAACAACCTAATTACATTCTGAGCACCAGTGCTAGAGTTGGTGTTACAATGTCAGTGTAATTTGATTGCATAAATTACAGTGATTACACAACACTGCTTAGTATATGAGTATGTATTTTACATAATTGTATTCTTATTACACTGTATATTGTAATCAATTACACTCAATTGAGCTTACTGAACCCAACACTGATTACACATATCCAACAAAGTTATTTTTCATTGACATTAAAATATGGATGAATCTGAAATAAATAAATTTCTTTTCTAGGCAGATTTCATTGTAATTAATTATATATTTATACTGCATCATGCATAAGGGCAAAAACTTCCTCAAAGTGGAATTATAATTATATCTGAGCTCATTATTTTCTTTTAAGTTTTTTTAAAACTTACTTAAAGAAAGCAACCGGCAATCATAACATCGCAACTTAAACAGATGAGATGTGATTGCTTTTAAACAGATCAACTGCTGTGGGGGAAATTAGCAGGACAGGAATAGTCTTCCACATGCTGCTGTGAAATGGACATCACCTGGAAAAAGAAAATAGGCAGACCACTAAGGACCTGGAGAAGGACTGTTGAAGAAGAGATGAAGATAGCTGGGAAGACCTGGAATAGGTAGACCACTAGGGACCTGGAGAAGGACTGTTGAAGAAGAGATGAAGATAGCTGGGAAGACCTGGAATAGGTAGACCACTGGGAACCTGGAAAACGTCTGTTGAAGAAGAGATGAAGATAACTGGGAAGACCTGGAATAGGTAGACCACTGGGAACCTGGAGAAGGACTGTTGAAGAAGAGTTGAAGATAGCTGGGAAGACTTGGAATGGGTAGACCACTGGGAACCTGGAGAACGACTGTTGAAGAAGAGATGAAGATAGCTGGGAAGACTTGGAATGGGTAGACCACTGGGAACCTGGAGAACGACTGTTGAAGAAGAGTTGAAGATGGCTCGGAAGACCTGGAATGGGTAGACAGGAGATGAAGATGCCTGGGAAGACCAGGATGAAACTAGGCTGGATTGCCTGAAACCGTGCTGGCTGCATGGAGAAGATTTGTTGGCACCCTATGCCCCAGCAGGGAGCAAAGACAACTGACTGAGAGATGTCTGTACCTATTTCACATTTCATTTGCAACTGCAGTTTTGGATAATGACCACTATGGTCAGTTGATGGTCAATTCTGAACACACCTTGTGCGAGCGTAATGCAGTGTTCAACATAGCTATGGGTTCGTGAACCGTGAATCTTCTAGATAGCTATGGGTTCGTGAACCGTGAATCTTCTATCAAACCCGCAACTGCCACAAGACAAATGTCTAGTTGGTTCACATGGTTTTGGGATACATTCATCAATGTTTATGTTGCGGAAAGAGATCGAGTTTGGTGATCTGATGGATTACCTGTATATTACGTTACATTACATGCCAACTGTTTAACACCAGGTGGCGACACTTCAGTTGTTCCACACTAGTCAAATTACAATAATTATGGATCCTGCTGATTAAAAAGGGGGCATACACTAAATAGGGCATGTACACTTAATACTTCGGATATGGTATGTGTTTGTCTATGCATGCATACCAACGAATGTGCAGAAATACAAAAAATCTCAATTTCAGCGAACATTAGACTGAGAGCACCACATATATCACCATGTTTTTACACAATCAAATTATACCAAAAATAGTAAAAAAAAATTTAAATAACACACATTTATTGGATGTAGGACTGCTGATATGATCTAGAAGCCGTACAGAATAGTTGAAGCCTGCCAATGCATAATGATAAGGGTAGTCAACCACTGTCCTAAATAAATATACACTACAGTCACATGTCACAGCTATCACAGAATAAATGGCTAACTTTACATCAATATGTCTGTTTTTGTCGATTTACTATTTATTGCAGTGTGTTGTTGGCATGTTGCTGTGATTTTATTTATGACCAGAATGATAATCTGGCAAATAATGTAGTTACTGTCATAAATCAACCCAAATATAGCAAACAGCACTGAATGTAACAGTGAATACAGAGAACTGGAAAATATTTTAGTTAATTTTGTTGTTGATGTTTTTGGTTGACTAAACGAAATGCGCAAAATGCATACTGCAGATATAACGGTAATTAAATTCTAATATGTGCAGGGTGGGTTAAGCATATAAATTTAATTCAATCACGCTTGTTAAGAAAACTGAAGGCAACAGTTTTCAAATGATTGTTATCATCACATTTGTTGAACAGCTCAGGAGGAAATAAAACGGGTACGTTATAATGCAAGATCGCAAATCATTCAGACTGTCAAAAAAGTAAAGAAAATTAATGTAAAATTCAACATCTTGGTCCTGTATAGGTGGAGACAACTGACCCGACTTCTGTACAAAAACACCTGTCCACTAATATTAGCCAACAAAGTGTTCTGATCTGTCACATCATACGGATTTCCCAAATGCAATAAGGATTTTGGCAGGAATAGCCCTATCCCATTTTAATATGGATTTGTTTCAAGTGGAAAAAATCGTGATAAAGTACATATTTTATTGTGTTCATTACACAAGTTTAGAATCGAATGACCAAATCGTAGCAGTCGACTAGCAAGTTCTTTTCAGATTTTCAACAAAACCTAATGGATTTTGCTTGGTGTAGGTACATTTTGTAGCCAGAGAGATGAAAATACTTGATCATTTCCAATGTAACCTAGCAGATCTTTATATTTGGTAGCTTGATGGATGTCGACACTCAGTCAGAACATAATGAATAAAAAATACATGTGTTTATATGTATTTATATGGCTCTATACAGGATTACAAGTCAAAAATACAAATTTCAACCAAATATGTGGTGTAATTAAGGGTGGCATTGGAACACTGACCCTTTTGGCTTTTTTATGTAACCTGTTGCACCACTACACAGCAACATGACTAACCAATGGGTGACTAAATTTGCCCCCTTTGGTCTCCCCCTTTACAAGATTCCAGATATGTCACTGGGCAAGTCTGAATGTTCCACTTTCACATAACAGAATAATGACGAAATTGCTGATACACCAAGCAAAAAAGACAAGACACACTAATGTGCCGATGTAATATGAAATGATGCTTTTCTGCTAAAGGTCATATAACACTACATTTTCTTGGCGAAAACAATATTGATTTTCTAGAAGCAGCCCACTGTTGCCAGGCGCAGATTAGATCATTCTAATTAACTTTGATGGACATTCCACGCGTCATTTGATATGTGGTCCGTCTTGGTTATTCGAGGGGGAAATAATGGGAGCGGTGGAATTTATTACGTCCTGTCAAAGAATGAGCTGAGACGTCCGCATGTCATTCACGCAGCAGTTGTTCTGGCATACATGCAAAGACCGAGATTAAACCATGTCATTTACGGTAATAGCGTCAGCTGGAAACGTGCCATAAACACGGCATAAACATAACAGAAGAGACGTTAACGGGATAATGTCAGGAACTCAACTGGAGATGACAGGATGCGACGGATGAGCTTTGACGTCACTGCGATGATGCCAAGTGACTTGTGGAATGCCGACGGCAATAGGAACGTGTCTCAAGTCACGTAGTGTACTGGCGATAAGTCACTGATCATTGAGAACCCACAGGCATCTCATTTATCATCACAAAGTACCAAGGCATAGATGGATATTTTTGCAATAACATCTTTTAATATTGTTATTATGGCAGTCACTTAGGAAATACCAAGTTATCCTGTCCAGACGATGGGTATTTTTGCTAGCACAGATAATAATGGAACTTCTACAGCACCTCAATGAGAGGCTCAACAAACCAGAATCATTACACATCATATTGTAAACAGGGATGTTCTGTTGTCAGAGTCAATAATAAGAGTATAGGATTTAGGGTGGAAATGCAATTTTGAAAAGATACGTCTAGTGATTTTTAATAAAAGGTAGTTAGAGTTTGATATTATTTTAAAGGGAATTTGTTCTAGATTTTGGTAGCAGTTACATGGAAAGCATGCTTGTGTTAGTTCTAGGAGCAGAAAGCTGTTGTGAGGTTGACAAACTGAGCTGGCTGGAACTATTTGATGGATACGGAATATAACCAAGAGTGGCTGATGTGATGAAATAGCACAATCACATTTGAGGCTTTGTTTCGACAAGTGACCATCTTCAGTGTTTTAGAAGAACATTAAACTGTGTAACATTTTGTTACATGTACCAATTAATGCAGACCAACAAGGCCACATGGGTAATTCATGACGGGTCAACAATGTCAATCTATATCAGGGCCACATGGGCCATTAATGATGGGCCATTAAAGATAGGCCATTCATTATGGGCCATTCATTACAGGCCATTAATGATGGGCCATTCATTTTGGGCCATTAATGATGGGCCATTCATTATGGGTCATTCATGATGGGCCATTCCTTGACAGGGCCATATGGGGTATTCATTATGGGCCAACAAGGCCAATCTATGACAGGGCCACATGAGCCATTCATGATGTGCCGACAAGACCAATCCATATGAGGACCATATGGGCCATTCATGATGTGCCGACAAGACCAATCCATATCAGGACCATATGGGCCATTCATGATGTGCCGACAAGACCAATCCATATCAGGACCATATGGGCCATTCATGATGTGCCGACAAGACCAATCCATATCAGGACCATATGGGCCATTCATGATGTGCCGACAAGACCAATCCATATGAGGACCACATGAGGACCACATAGACCATTCATTCATTTAGCCCTTTTTTGTAAATTTTTTCCAGATCCGGTCAATTTGTTTAACAGTTTGTCTAACGATTTCACCAAAACAAAATAACATGTTTGTACAAACAAGCTAGCGTGTCACTGTGGATGTGAGATAGGTTGAATGTTACACCAAATGCTACGCCAAATGAATCTAAAGCCAGATGAGTGAACACTTGAATTGAATTGAATTGAGATGGGATGCTTCAGCCAGAATATCATTGTATCACATGATGGCTGAGGGGTCTTCTATACAGGGTATGTAGCTAGCCAATGAAAAGACGGTGAGGTAGGGGGATGGTTATCAATCAGTGAGGTTGTTCATCACTTAGTATTATACTTAAGACATATAGGATACGAACCTTGGAGGAATCTTCTATGCATTTCATATGATTTTCCATTTTCAGGTGACAAGCTGCTCGGTTGGAATATATCCTGAGCCACAGTTAAGGAAGTCAACAAACCTTATAATTCTATCAAGATATTTTATAAACTGTGCTGTTACTGATGAGCTAGCAGTGTTTTTATTTATGCAATCGTAGAAATTTTGTTGTTCAGAAAGTAGAAGACTTGTTTGCTAACACAAGGATATTCAATTATATGATTACAGTAGTTATTTCTTATCAGAAAATAAAACAAGGAAAATACTGCAGAAGTTGACACCATGAAAGGATATGATGGCATTCGGCAGTTGAGACGAATCGCATGGGAGTATGCATTACAGGCTGCCTTGCAGTTGCCAGCCTTGAAGAATTCACTGCAATCACAAACACGAGAAAATCGGTGTACGAGGGGTACTGCACACTGCTTAAAAATAGTTTATGGTTTTGCAAGGAGACACTTCTTGCAGAGATTTTATTTAACAGATTTGCTCTACTAAAACTTAACATTAACTAAGATGGTGTTATATCACAAAGGGCTTTCTTGCGATGTGTGCGATTTTGAAAAAAAATGCAAAAAACAGAAACATTTCCATGTATAGGCCCTACAGTATACACAGCCACAATAATAAATTATAAAATACCACAAATAATTAACTCCTAAGAGAAAACTATAGCCAATAAAAATGAGAGCAGGTAAACAATATATCTTTGAAGTGTGACGTTTTGATTTTTAATGAGACTATTAAATTAACAGGTTTGTGTAATTAAAGCAGCTCTGTAAATTCACCTCTTTACACACACCACAATATGGGCAGGCAAACGAAAAAGTATCCACAGTCTATGCATGCAATTTTTTATTTATAAATAGGTAATAAAAAAAAAAAATTACTGGAGTAGATGTTGGCTGATATGGAAAACATTATAGCTATATGAAAATAAAGAAGTCATATTTTCCATCATGACCATGATATTTCTAAATAATAATAAATATTATAAAACATACATTCTGTCTTCCTAATGGTCGTGATTTAAAAATAGATAACTACTGTATAAATACATATAAATAGTGTAGAGCCTAAGACTAAATAATGTTGTGAACTAGTAAAGTGTAAAATTGTGTAAATAGTCTTTTAAAATATAAAAATCAGATAAGTTTGTAGAATATAAAAGTGTGTGATTTAGGAAAAAAGGTGATGAGTAAAATGCACATAAAACAATAAGTTAATTAAAAGTGAGCTAAAAATTTTCGTGGTGTTTAGAGTTACTGTCACACCTTCAACCAAAGATACTGTTCAGATACGCTGTTTTAAAAGCATGTACGGAATTGCATTGTTTTAGTGCTGGTTTAATGTTCCATATCTTCGGCTATTGAATTATGAATATTTTAGTTTGTGCTTGTGGTATGTACAGGTCTGCTTTTTTCTCACAGTTCACAGCATATTAATACATCAGTTATTAACGCATAACGTAATATCTATCCCTTTCATGATAAATAAATTTTCCCAGTTCCTGGAGAAATAAAAATCCTTCACGGAAAGCTGAAAAAATATGTTCCTTGGTTATTTTGTGTAACAAATTGTAGGCATTGTTAGCTCTCACTTTCCCTTGTCCCTCAGCCAAACTGGGTTCTTCTCCTCCTCCGAGAGATCCTCATCTGCCACTTGAATGATCTTCCTCATATCTGCCTGCTTCTTGAGCCACTGCAGACATGTTAGAAAAACAACTTTAAAGTCATTCTGGGTCAGTAGTCATAATTAACTACTACACGGGTGGCGGTGATTTTTAATGACTTTTTAATGATGTGGACCTTTGATTATTTATTTAGTTAGTTAATTAATTATGTAATTAATTATGTAATCAATTTATCAATTATGTATGTATTTATTATTAGTAACTTATAAATAAAGACAGCACTAAAATAAATATAGAAATACCACATTCAACCTAACCAACTTTTTCCATACAGTACACTTAACAAAAATTGGGCAATGGAGAAATGTCAAGGAATCTGTTCTTATAAGCGTACACCAAAATTTGTTTCTCTAGACAATAAGGTAAGTGTTTAACACTAGTGGTGCTATTTGGTAACTGGTGTTGAACAACTAAAAAGTGGTGCCAACTGTTTAACACCAGATGGCGACACTTTTCAGTTGTTCCATACTAGTAAAATTACAATAATTATGGATCCTGCTGATTAAAAAAGGGAATGTACACTAATTAGAGCATGTTCGCTTAACAGTTCAAACACGGTATGTGTAATACTTTATGTATACATGGCTCATATTCTTACAAATTTAGACTTGATAGTAAATAAGGAACATATGTTGCTTTAAAAAATTATTTTATTTTATTTCTCAGACTTTCCTGGAATTTTCTTACCAAATTGATATGTTACACCAATACTGTTTTTCATGCTGCATTATTTCTCACCAAGCAAATTATTTTCCATAATATTTGTTTTACTTTATTTCTTCTCATGTCAATTAATACCCAGACTGGGGAAAATGACAGAGCCTTCACAAGTTTGGTGATTCATGAATGAATATCTCTATGTCCAAATATGACTTTCCATATGTCAAACAGAGAGGGAAGAAAAATACTAGTAATTATATGTCATATACAAACATATGTACAGGTATACATACTTATAAACACACAAACACACACACACACACACACACACCGCATGCATTTTTATTTAAAACATATAATATGGATAACCTCTTTTTAGTCCATACCTCCTCTTCCTGGGCAGTCTGGGACTCCCTGACTGGGGTAGGGAAGACGCGGGGTGTGAAAGTGACACTGATCCTTCCTGGTTCTCTCATGGGCTTCCCCTTAGTCTCCTCATGGAAGATGTTCTTCTCTGAAAGGGTAAAAGATGAAACTTGACAAATTTTACTTGGATGATTACAAGTTTTTGTAAAAAGCATTTTTGTAATGCAAAAATGGATAAGAAAAAATTATACAGACATTACCACTACATTAAACATTATCATTTCCCTTTAAAGTTTAACAAAGTTTAAACAAATATTTGCACTACAAACATAGCAAATATGTATTCAATTCTAAACAACAAACCCAACAATATAATTTTTACTTTAAAGAGTGTTAATTCTTTATTGAGAGGTTCCCTAAAGTAGTGATGACTTAAAATTAAATCAGTTATAATAATTCAACATTGCAAAGCTTACGGTATAACTTTGGAAAAATCCTGACTGACATATAATTCTTGTATGTAAATAAACAGTATTAAATAAAATGTACAACTTAATTACTGTTAATTACACAAAGGTTTCTGAGTTTTGGTCAACTTTTCAGCAAGTCTGGCTATAAATTACTATAATGTTACTGAAAAATGCAATTAATTTTCCTATATTGAATTCATTTGATTGAATGTCAGAATATACACAAGAGAAAATCTACACACTAAAATGTTCATTGCCATGGAATGTTCTTGGAGCTGCAGTTTAAACAATATTCACTAGAGGTCACCACTGCTACGTGACAAAATTAGAGTTTACACAAAAAATTGTACAATGTAAAGAAAACAAAAAAAAATGTATCAGGTAAAATGCTCTAGGGTTATAACTTAAGAGGGTATGCTTTTAATAAAAAATATAAAAGCACTAAAGATGGACATTTACCACGGTAAAAAGACCAGCTGTATTTCAGTGTTCTACAAGTTGTTGACAAAATACTCACTTTTCCTTAATTTCTCCTTTTGCTTTTGTGCTTTCTTTTCTGTTTCCATCAATGCCTCTTTCCGTTTCCTCTCCTCCGCTTCCTGTTTTTCCTGACAAATATCATTTTACTAATTATTTGAACATGATTTGTGATGGGTTAAATGAAGTGCAAAAGAAGTATTAAAGGTGCTTCCTCAAATGGTTCAGCCCATCATGAATCCAGTTCACTTATGTCCAGAAGTGTAGTGTGTGACTAGTTTAAGTAATGTGCGCAGTCTGTTTAATAAAAACTGCTCATTTTTTTCAAATCATCAAAAAAGTTGACTTTAGTCATCACATCTGATAAGGATCAAAATAGTGGATACCCAAAATGGTAAACACTGTTCGTGTGGGTCAATGCTGATCATGGGCGTGACATCCATCCTCTCGCTGATCACATGACAAAGTTACGAAATTTCACCAAGGAAGAAAATCGTGATTTTTCAGCATTTCTATTTTCATTTCAGTTAATGCTTGAACAAGCGTTACCTAATTTAATAATTTGTCTGATGATTTCACAAAAACTACACATGAAAGTTGCACAAACGAACTAGCGTGTTGCAGTGGATACTAGGTAAGTTCGGTTTTTCACAAAATTAATTTGAAATGAGACTAGCAAAAACGTAATTGATTAAGCACCTTTAAGGAGAGAGATGGCAGCTAGATAGAATTTTTTTAATTTCCATATTTAGTACAATTTGTTACGCTGAAACTGTAGAGTGGGTCTTCCTGAGTAAAAAATATTTTGAATGTTTTCTGCCAGACCCCCGTTTCCATGGCAACAAACAAAGATGGCTGCCATAAATGACAAATATACCACAGTTTGGAAACATGGTAACTCCTCAAATAATTCAAGAATCAATGTAATTCTTTCAGTGTCTTATTCAAAACACCTCGTGTTATGCAACCATGAAGATATATTTATTTCTATATTTATTGCCATAAATGCAAATTTTTTTAATATTAATATTTGTTTAAACCCACATTTTCCATTACAACTACTAAGATGACAGTAAAACTATACATTAAACTCCAAATACATCTTTGTGGTTGCACAAAGAAGACAACAAGGAGCACATAAATCAAAACTTCATTGGTGTAGCTTCGTTGTACTAGAGATATGATGATTACAAGTTGGAAAAACAGCTAAACTGGATTTATTACTTGAAGCAGCCATGCTTTATCCATGAATAAAAATGATTTAGAGGTACGCAGTTGCTATGAACTTTATGGATAGTAAATATACAAAGCTATCAGAATACAGTGGAAACACATTTTTAGTAAATAAGAAATGTAATTTAACAGGGAGTGTCTTCCTTAAGATACGGACATCGTATACTTGATATATGTGTTGTGTACCTTTTCAGCCATTAGTTTTTGTTGGTCCTTCCATCTCTCCAGTTCCTCGGTTGCCTGTGTCCGTTCCATTTCCTTCACTGATTCAATACGTTTTCGCTCGACATCCTCTAACTGAAAATTTTAAATGCAAAATCTTTAAATAAGGTAGTTTGAACCATGATACAATGCTGATACAGTGACGTCAAAGATGTGTTCATCAATATAATTTCATTAGGCAAATCATTCTACAAATTGGCAACAACCAAAAGTATTTACCCAAATTAAGTCATGGTATTAATCAGTATTATTCATATACAGTGTATGTTATAATTTTGAGCACTTGTACCCAAGTTTATAAAATTCAAGATTAACTAAATCAGATTATTACTTTTATGAAAACAGTCTGAATAGTAATGTTAATTTTGTTCTCCAAATTTCCCAAATTAAATCAACATTACTATTCAGACTACTTTGGTTGGTCACTGACATTTTAATATGCATTTGTAATTATTTTTTATCTAACTGTTTACACCTCACATCAAAAAAGTAGAAATCTGATTTAGTTAATGAATTTAGTTAATCTTGAATTGGTCAGTCGGTCAGTAAGTGTATGGTACAGCTGACCACTCACGTCCATCTGTTGTTGGACTCCAAACCGATTGAGTTCCTGTTTCTTGGATGCTTTCTCCTCCTGTTCCTCTTTGGCCCTCTCTTGTGACCGCAACACAGCCGCCTCCCTCAGCTCCCTCTGTCTCTCTCGCCCCTCTGACCGCAAAATAATAACATCAGGTACCGTATTCGACCTAATAAGCGTACGATGTGCTTGAAAAAAATTGCGCCGTGAAAAAATTTCAGGGAATCTGTTCTTATAAGCGTACACCAAAATGTTTTTCTCTAGACAATAAGGTAACTGTTTAACACTAGTGGTGTAATTTGATGACTAGTGTAGAACAACTGAAAAGTGGTGCCAACTGTTTAAACCAGATGGCGACAATTTTCAATAATTATGGATCCTGCTGATTAAAAAAGGAAATGTATGCTAATTAGGGCATGTACACTTAATATGTCGAACACAGTATGTACAATTTTAATTTAGCGTAAATAATGTTGATGAGAACTAAAATCTTGTGTTGTGGTGGGTTGGCGACAGGTTAGGTGGCAAGGACTGTTTATATGGCCTCTCTTCCCATTCCCAACTCACACAAAGCAAAGGGCAGACCAATTAAGAATGTCAGCTTAGAGCAGGAGCTACAACCTCAAAGTAACACATCGAAACCTATTATTAGTATTTTCCAAAGAAAAATTTAAGAAATGCGCACGGATAAATGTCTGCATTGGAATATGTCCTGTAGGATTATGTCTTGATATTGCATTGTATAATTTTATATAATAAAAATATGTTTTAACGGCTATCCTTTTATTTAGTATAATTCAAAGTCACAATTCAACAAAATGTACAAACATTACCGTTATATTTGTTTATCAATTGTGTACAAAATATTGAAATTCAGCAAAACGCGCAAAAATACATAATTAACAAATGCTGAATATATTTGGTTCCGCATAATGTAATTGTAATTGATTTGGAAAATTATGACTGTAATTGTAATTGATTTGGAAAATCATGACTGTAATTGTAATTGAAATAAAATATTTAATGTAATTGTAATTGATAATTTTGTGTAATTGGACCCAGCGCTGGCCCTTGATGCATTTCCCTGGAGGTCATTTTCTTAGAACTGCCAGGCACTTACTGGTCACCCAATAAACATGTCAGTCCCCAGTATAATTGCAATTTGACCAGAATCTCCCACATTTTAAGAAATTCTGAGCAAACCACATGCATGATATTCTTGATTATAGTTAAAATTGTTAGTTTTTGTTAACTCGTTTAGGAACGTTGCCCCAAAACCATCACTTTTGTGTCACTTTAAACTGTGTTGCCCTCTTCCGCCATGCACCCTCAGAAACAGAATTACCTGCATCTGGATTGTGTAGTTGCTCCCATATTTGTGGTTCCTGCTTCTCAAGTTTGAACAACACGACACCATTTCCTATCTCTGCAGCACTTTTCCTGTCATAGACAGGTGCGAAGAGAAAGCACTCAAACAGGTAGGGAGGGTAGTGGACCTGTAAACAGAGATGACACGTCAACATTACATTAACTAAACATTACCAATTGTCAGAACAAACATCTTTCCAAGAGGAAATTGATCCCTACATATCCCATCATTGGCAAATTATTTGACTTTCACAATATGACAGCAAATTTTGTTTTATAATTAATTATGTAATCTTAAATTAAGTATTGCAGATATGTTTTGCTTTACATTTCTGAAAGTCGTTCTATATACTGTTTGATATTTAGTTATTTATATATATATATATATATATATATATATATATATATATATTGTGTATTTTTTTCTTACAAAGATCATGCTATTATATTAGTAGAATGTCAGGAGGATGCCTTTATCTTCAAGCGGTCTAAATATCTGCCAGATATATGCATAGTAACTAAGGTAGCTTTGTTAAGAAACATGCTAAATTTAACGGCTGATTTCTCAGTTTGAAGATTTCTACCCCATACATGTTTAGCGAAACATAGCTTCGACTAGAATCGAGATATCTGGATGTTTGAAAGCTGAGATGCTGGTCTTTTCAATGATACTAATAACTCTACATGTTCAAATTGGGACATGTGACTCATTTTGTTAAGGTGGGTCACATATATATATATAAATTATGGGCGAGATTTAGCAAGTCGTTGTAGGTAGCCAGTCGGGCTACCAACCTTGCAAAGAAAAGTAGCATGACCGTTTTTTAGGTAGCCCACTAGCTAATCAATACTTTGATGATAGAAAGTAAAAACTTTGACGATAGAACGCATGAACAACATCAACAACAAATAAAAATATTGATAACAGGCAGTTTTAAAAAACAAACAGTTTTGAAACATTTATTATCAATGTATGATCAGTACAATGTAATGCATAATACTGGATAAAATACAGCATACAAATTGTACAAATGTGACAGATTATTTTGTTTTGATAACATGATACATCAACAGTCTACGCAAAAAATCTCCAAGCATCACAGGACATCAGGTAAACTGTTCAGTTCACTGGACCTGTTGATTTTTCACAGGACCTGATTTTATCTCCAACGATTACTAAAACGGTGGATGTCCAAATAAGTAGTGCCATGCAGCGCCAGCCTAGATAACCTTAAACCAGGTTCCCGATTAATTCACCAGAAGTGCTCCGCACACCATGTGGATATATTTGCGTGTGCGTGGCGCCACACGGCGCCAAGACTATTGACTATTTCAGACTGGTTACTATTTCAGTGTAGAATGACCGTTCAGTTCCATGATGAGCGTCGATGTGGTTGATAATGAATGCTCCCTATTGATATCGCTTCGACTACAGTTTGGCACCATTTATTGCAATGTCAAACGTATCACAAACACACGATTTATGGCTAACATAAATGCAATATAGCCTGGACAATACTTATCAGATGTTTATTAACATTCCATTTATCTTTGCTACGTCTAAAATATTGCAGTTCTATAAATGTTTTGAGTCACTATGCCGGCCACCGTAGTAAAAAATGTAAGTCGCCCGAAGCCATTTTTGGGTACCTATGGCGACCGGGCAACCGTTAAATGTATATAAATATATATATATATTTTTTTCAATTACATATAAATACTATGTATGTATACTATATGAGCGTGCATACATCATTACAATGATACACATTGTTTACCATACACATCATTAGGTACTCACATGATTAGTGACATTACAGAGATGCATATATTATTTGTATCATTCCAGTAATTTATAGCATTCCAGCATGATTGAGCAACCTGTGGCTCTAATTGACCTTGCAACCTTATAAGGGCGGGCTACACATTGGTGGATTACAGGTAAGCCAATGGCTTCCTTCTCCACTTCGACAACAAGTTTGTTGCTTTGCCGAATGCCAATCTTGTTAAAATGTGAGCGATAATAACTGAAAATGCAGTACCTTAAGATATTCTTCAGTTGAAAATAAATCAACCTTCTGAGGTTTAACTCCTTTCAACGGAACTGTTATGAACAACATTTTGTTAGTTTGTTCCCACGTGTAATCTTTTACTATTATAGGCATCTTGGATCCTTTAGAATTACGAACACACTAATACAAATCTAGCAAAACATGTGTCAAAGCGTCACAACAACTCGGGTTGCCCCCTCGTGACAACTAGTGACTAATATTGGGCATATCAGCCAATGAAAATCATTAGCTCTTCACAAGGTCGGATGAAACGTTCAGGGTAGCGTGTGATTCTATTCAAAATATCCGGCATTCGAGAATGTTGCGACTTCAGCCAAATATACGGATTTTTCAGGTTGGATATATTAAATAAACTCCCGTCATAATACTGTTAAATGCACCGAAGTATTCTGAAGATTGGAGCAGCAATAACTCAACAAGAATGCGACACATGTTTGGGCGATATTACGTGAACTTAATACAAGAGTTGCATCAAATTTTAGGCATATTACATTTGAATGTGATATTGCTGTTTTATCAGGGCATCTTATGTAGCGCAAGTGGCATTTATCGGAATATGTATTCATCGTTGACACCACATTCTGACAGGCAGAGACGGCAATAATGTAATGAAAACGCAAACTTCGCAATAATTGTGTCGTGATACTGTCACTGACAACACGTACGGTCGGTATCGGCAGCGGTACTGCGACGGTAGTGCTGCGACGTACACTTCGACTTTGGTGCCATATGACATGTCACAATATTCATTAACTTCTTAGACTTACTATTTACTGTATACTTTTAGATGCGTAAAATCATGGAGCTGTCCGTGGTGGTTTTTACCCACATGACTCAGTTAAAGCCAAGGCCCCGCCTCAATTTGATTTTTTACTAGTCTCATTTCAAATAAATTTTGCAAAAAATCAAACCTACATAGTATCCACTGCAACATGCTAGCTCGTTTGTGCAACTTTTGTATGTAATCATCAGACAAACCATTAGATTACGTAATGTTGGTCAAACATTAATTGTAACAAAAATGGAAACTCATTGAATTTCATCCTTGGTGAAATTTCATAACTTTGTCATGTGATCAGCAAGAGGATATGTTTGTTTGGATATTTTGACCCTTACCAGACTTGACAACTAAAGTAAATTTGTTTGATTTGAACAAAACTGGACATTTTTTATTAAATTGACAGTGGATGTTATATAATAAACTATTCAGACACTACATAGTTGGACATAAACGAATCCGATTTGCGATATGATAAATCAGTTGAGAATGGTATTTTAGGTGTCATCCAGTATTCTTAGCATCTTGGTGTCATGACCACACCTGGGGTCAATTAATTTTATCAGTTCCAGTTCACATGTATTTATCAAGGATCAATTCCAATTCAGTGGAGTGGCAACAAATTATCAATTTATATTCAATTCAATTCATAAATTTGCAAATTAACAGAACTCCTGATATAAAGTTCACAATATAGTCTAAGTGCAAACACTGCCCATTAAAGGCACCGATCATCAGCACAATCATTATTTTATTCGATTGATTTGTTTAAAAGTAAGTAATGGCAATCCTAAAGTTATATAATCTTATTTATTCTATACGTATGATCTTCTGTTTATATAGTGTATAGCTGTCCACACACAGTCCAGAAATTATCTATTCAATTATAGCATGTGTGATAAGCTACATTGACAAATATACATAAATTATTTTCGGTCTCGTAAAACCCAGAATTAGGATCAAACCAGATGTTATGCTAATTGCTATGACAGTGAAATCTCATTCAAATTAGATCATCCTGGTCTATTAATTGTGTAATGTTGTTTGTCAAGACAGAACAGATATTTAGAACTAATTACAAAATCATTTTGTTGCAGCGTTTAACACAAATAGCGCAGCAGCAAGTGAGATTTCGGACATCGCTTCCATTCAACACCATCATTCTATTTGTGCCACAGCAGGAGGCTTGGGTTGTTGAGCGATTTGGCAAGTTCCACCAGGTTCTCAATCCTGTAAGTGTCGAGCCTTTAGGCTCACTTAAAAACAGTTAAGAACAAATCATTTATATAGTGATGCCTGGATGTGTGAGCTGTAGCCGAGTCACACAAAGCATTGTTTTCTTTGTAACCAAGTAAAACTCCACAATAAACAACTTGAGTGGTCAATGTTCCCCCGTTCTCCATACACAACAATAAGTCACATGTGACCTTCTTTAACATGTAACTTGGTTATCGTGTCTCTGTACCAGGCTCACAAGTAAAATTTTTCTTTTCTCGCTGTTTAATAAACAGTCTATGGCACTTCTGTTATACTTTCACAATCCAGCCTTTAACATTTATAGTTCTCTGGTCTCGGTGGAAATCCCTATCCATTTCTTGGGAATAACATTTGTAGATTATCCCCTTACCACTACCAGTGACCTTTCCAATCAATGCATTTTTTTCACTTTGATGCTGGAATATAGCATATTAACAAGCTGTTTCATCATCGTTACACTGCTTCAAAATGATTCTTAACTGTGTAATGATAATTAAACTTGTAAATATTTTTGGTATGCGGCTTTTTTGGCTAAAGAGGTGGACATGCCTGTCCACTTCTGTTATCTACACCTGTCATCTGTTGTTTTAACACAGACCAACTGCAATGTCATCTGCTTCCTCACAAATCGGTGTGGGACCATTATGTGTGGAAGCATCCATGTTCGTGGTTGGTCTGTGTTAAAACAATGGATGTCAGAAGCGGACAGGTGTGTTCGCAGAAGCGGACAGGTGTGTTCGCCGCTTTACATTTACAGAAATAATGAGAATATATGTATATATCTGTTTCTGCCCATCTTTACAGGGATTGAATATAGTTGTGCCAGTTGTCGACTCGATAAAATATGTACAGAGCTTGAAGGAGATAGCCATCGATATTCCACTGCAGAGTGCAATCACAGCAGGTCAGTTCTCCATCCCTGCTGGCATTTGTTGTATATTTTTAATATTTATGAGGAGTCTGCCAGGCCAACTATAAACTTGTTTTGTGTTGCCATGCCATCAATCCTAATGGTAATTTTGTTTTCATTACTGAAATTTTAAGGATTATTTTGTGTTCCCTCACTACAGAATAAACATTTATTATCGCATCTATCAATACATTACTAGTAAACAATTTATTCTAATATCAGATTCAACAAGTATCTTATAAGCAGCATCATGTGTTATTACCATTACCAATTTGTGTGTTTTCATTTTTACCTTGTAATGATTCTGTTTGTTTACAGACAACGTGAATCTTACAATAGATGGCGTCCTGTATCTGCGTGTCTTTGATCCTTACAAGGTGATGTTTTTAACTAATTTATCAAGATATATTTATAAATTAACAAGCTTAACAAATTTTAACTGTTCTTACTCTGCCACTGTAATTGTGATTAATGTTGAATGTATAAGGTTAAACATGTTACTGTTTGTAGTCATTCATTTGTTTTTTCTGAAGTTTCATTTTAATGTGAATGGGGCCCTAAATAAACATGCTTCTTCTTTGGAAGAACATGCTGCATATGATTTATTGGGAATTAAATATTTGAAGACTTGATATAAAAATGTTTTACAACAATAAGACAAAGCAACGACGTGAAATTGTAGATAAGGTACAACATTTGATTGTTACTTTTTATTATAAAATGAAAATTGTCTTCGATATGGAATCAACTGTGTAACATCTTGCCCATCAGGATGTGTTCTAACCCCTTTTTTTTAATTTGTGCCGCTAATGAATCCTATTAAATTATGAAATGATACTGTGAAAAATCCTGTAATTGACTAAATAGTTTTCTTTTCAACCAAGTCAAATGAAACTTACCCTGTTTTTTTTTTTTTTTGAAGAACTAATTCCTGAAGTAACTAGCAATAAAAGACGGTTATGTGAATTTACCCAAAAACAAAAAAAATTGCTAAAATTTGAAGAAGAAAAAATATTAAAATTATTATTTAAAATATTTTCCACCAAAATTAGCAGATACATGGAATATTTATAAATTAACAAGCTGTAGAATGCAAAAAGAATTAGTTGTATAGGGTAAATAAAACTGAAATCATACCTTTTTTCTGAGATCATGTATTTTCATGATTTCACATGTTTCTTCCTGATCGTAGCCATCAGAACTATCATGTTGCTGTTAAAGGTTCGAAACGGGAGACAAAAGTGAACCGTGCTACGGTGAATCGCATCATTTGTGTGCATTTTGTGACAAGACGTACAATAACAGCCGTGCCAGGATGCGTTTGTTACTATTTAATCACAGGATTCGCCAGTGTTTCGAATTTATGACACTTGTTAGACAAACTTCACTACTATCTGCTGCCGCACAGAGTTATTGTTTGGTGACACTGTTTTGCGCTATGCAGTTTAAAGCTGCTTCCTCAAATGGTTCAGCCCATCATGAATCCGTTTCATTTATGTCCAGATGTGTAGTGTGTGACTAGTTTATGTAATATGCGCAGTTTGTTTAATAAAAAAATGTCTATTTTTTAAAATCTTCGAAAGAATCGACTTCAGTCGTTAGATCTGGTAAGGATCAATATAGTGGATATCCAACATGGTAAACACTGTGCGAGTCAGTGCTGATCATGGGCAGGACTTCAATCCTCTTGCCGATCACATGACAAAGTTTAAAAAATTTCACCAAGGGTGAAAATCATGATTTTTCAGCATTTAGATTTTCACTTAATTTTTCACTTGAACAAGCAGTATGTAAATTTAACAGTTTGATGATTTCACGAAAACTACATACAAAAGTTGCACAAACGAGCTAGCATGTTGCAGTGGGTGCTAGGTAGGTTTGCATTTTTGCAAAATTAATTTTAAATGAGACTAGCAAAAAATTTAATTGAGGCGGCACCTTTAAATATAGCCCTGTGGACGAGTCGGTTCTGGCTGTGAGGCGGTGCCTGGTTGATCCGGGCATTCTGACCATGAGAGGTTTAATGAATCCCATTTTTTTATTATATAATTTGACCATTATCTGTTTATAAATATCGGCCTTGCTGTTCACTGTGTAATGCAAATATGACATTTGAGGTGAAACATTCAAATTAAACAGATAATGGTGAAATTATATTTTATTTTTAAAATGTGGTACATTAAAACACATTTTGGCAATCAGGATGTTATAAATATATATAATTTATACTACATAACATGATTATATAATAAAAACTGTCAGACCTTATACCTTTAATGAGGAAATATAACATGTTTGTGTTTCACAGGCTAGTTATGGAGTGGAAGATGCAGAATATGCTATCACACAACTGGCCCAGACTACGATGAGGTCAGAGATTGGCAAGATCATGCTAGACATGTTGTTCCGAGAGAGAGAAGCACTCAACGCGGCAATAGTTGGTGAGACACACATAGTGTAGTCCACGTCACATATTTTTGATAAATCGGTGATCGTTTTTAACGGTAAATTATAGGACCAACCTGTAAAGATTTGTAAAAATTAAATGAAATTGCCTCGATTTATTTTTTGACTGGTCCCGTTCCATTTCGAACTGGCCCTGCTGAGTTTCTGTTGATCCCTCAAGACACAACATGTTTCCTGTTTTTACATATAAGGTAGCAGCTGATATTTCGAGTATGTTTTTTTATAACCAAGAAAACTGTAAACCAGGAGTGGTGGCTTGAGGCAGACGACAGCTACCCCGTCATATTTGCTCAACCACTGTATTTCAGGTTTTGTTTTGCTGTTTCAGATGCCATCAACAAATCGTCAAGTGTTTGGGGGATCGACTGTAAACGATACGAAATCCGTGAGTATGATACTCAATATTGGCAACTGGAAGCAGACACAGGGAAATTACAATTGCCCTATTCTTCCTTGCTAGTCACCACTACTGTCCACTAGTGGTATGCCTTCACTACTGCCTAGATATCGATCCTTCCGATTCCTGACTAGCCAACCAATTCTCTTTTATTAGTTCTCTGTTTATTATGTCAGTACAATATTTACCGCATATTATGATGTGCACTGGTTTATGTTATGTGCATGTGTATGCTGATGTGTTGATATGCAGACAGTTACATTATGTCAGTTCCAACTATACACCAGTTACACTTACAAATTCCAACTCAAAAATTACAATTGCGAGATATCAATTCCTATTATCAATTCTATATAGAAATAGCAGTGTGTGAACACAGCAACCATAGATGTATTACACGGCTAAAAATAACATCTTTAACAGCTCAATTTAATTTCAGCATATTATGGTGCATAATGACAAACCAATATGATAAACAAATTTATCAATTACATTTTCACCAATTCCAAATAAAAACAAAACAGCTTACAATTCCAGAATTTGTTATTCAATTCCAATTACAGTGTAATTGACCCCAAGTCTACTAATTATGTTAATGTGATAAGCTGCCGTTATGTGCCAATGAGTTATATATCGTGCAAGTCAAGAATGTGTCAACCGTTTTTCCGATAAATAAAACTACAAATTAATTAAATTTGTCATCATTTTGCATTCGTCTTTGTAGTCTACCAACTACCTGTTAACGTTAACAGATTGAAAACAGTTGTGAATTAACTTCATAATCGTAGAAAATACGCATGCTGTTGGGAACAGTTGTACATAATTGTTCACATAGTGTTGCAGACAATTGTATGTAATAACTACAAAAGGGTAAATTGATTGTTTGTAGAAAGGGTAATTTCAACAAAACTAAAGATGCCACGACCCGATCGTGGGGTCGTAGATGAACCCCAGAAAGTTTGGCACCCGAGATGCAAAGCGTCTAGGAAAGGTAACGTAAGTTATATACACGTACTCGTGCTGGATTAAAGTATGATCCTCGTTGTCTGGCAGGTGACATGAAGCTGCCGAGTCGTATCCAGGAGGCTATGCAGATGCAGGTGGAAGCGGACAGGCGGAAGAGGGCCACCATCTTGGAATCAGAAGGTCTGTATTGATCACAGCATTGGTGGACTATAAATGAGACAGTGCAGATAGTACTGCATTACTGTATACTTTAAGGACTGGAAGGCAAGCTGAGATGCTCACTGGGGAATTACAGAACCACTGAAGAGTACAAGTAGATCAGTGATTTCTGTGTGTGTCTGGGTGTTCTTGCATGTGGTCTTGAAGGTACAGTCCGAGTCTGAGAGTTTTCATAAAATCACGTTTTATATATATATATATATACTATAAACTATATTCTAATATTTTGATTGCCCAAATGTATTATAATAAACATAAACTATAATTTGGCTGTATAGTGTACTAGCAAAAATACTCATCCTCCGGGCAGGATAACTTAAGTGACTGTTATGATAATATTAAAAAAAATTACAGAATATTACCACGGAAATATCCATCCATGCCTTTGTACTGGATGCTGCCGGTCAATATCTTGATGGCTTCGTGGAATGTAACAGTTGAAATTTACGGTTCACATAACTTGGAACAATCATAGAAAAAACGCATGGTGTTGTGAACAATTGTACATAATTGTTTACATAGCATTGTGAACATTTGTGCGTAATAACTATGAAGGGTAATTTTATTGTTTGTAGAAAGTGTAACAGTGGGGTAATTATAGTAAGATCACACAACATGATTAAGTAAATCTTGACCAGGTGTGCGAGAGGCAGACATCAATGTGGCCGAAGGTCAGAGGAAAGCGAGGATCCTGGCCTCGGAGGCCTACCAGCAGGAGAAGGTCAACCAGGCCCTGGGAGAGGCCAACGCGACCCTAGCCAAGGCTGAGGCACAGGCCAAGGCTATTAAGATGGTCGCAGATGCCCTCGCGAAGAAGGTAAGCCAACGTCATGAGAAATAAACAAAACTGTTTTGAATCAAGTAGAACTGCCATAAAGCCTATGTGGGCTTTGAGGAGTTGGAATTGGAACAGATTTGGGGAAGAATATAATTAAAGTGTGGAGGTGGATAACGTATATTGTTCAGGATATGATTAGAAGATTAACCATTTTCGTACGACAGGCCAGTATACTGCCTGCGCAGTCTGTGACGCTACGGTATGACAGGCCTTTACAGCGGCATTGACAACATCCACAATTATTCACTATGTGGAGCCATTTGTTATATAACAAGTGGCTTCACACAGTGAATAATTGTGAAAAAAAAATATATATGTATATATATATAATAGCAGCAATGGCAGACGATGTTACTTCTGATGGCAATAGCGATTTACCACATTATATCTTACTTAGGTAAGGTAAAGGTAAAGTCATCCCCGAGGCATTCCGCCTTAGGAAGCCATGAAGGCTTACATGGCCAGTGCTTAAAACTAGTTTCTGTGGTAAGTAGTACTTAGAGTGCAGTTATACTGACTCTCCTGGACAGGACACTAGTCCATCGCAGGTACCTTCCAAACAGTAGACTGAGGCAAAGTAGGGTAAACGAAATTGCCTAAGCTTCGAAAAGAACCGTGCCCAATGTGGGTCTTGAACTCACAACCCTCGAATTTAGAGTCCAACACCTTAACCACTAGGCCACGGCTGCCCCCCATATCTTACTTAGACAGACTCTTTTATAGCTTTAGCGATGTTGGATGTTCGTGACAACCGGAATAACGACGATGTAGAAGTTAGCAACTGGGGCGAACTTGATACTGGCAGTGCCAGTATATTCGATTGTTACTTTGATGACGAAGTGACGTAATTATTCGATTATTGTTTACACAATGATAATATGATGAGTTTAAGTTAATTATAGTTGAAGTGTATATACAATATATGTATATAAAATATAGCAATATACTTGTAAACTGCCCACTTTATAACTTAATTTAGGGGTCAAATAAACGTTTTGTTCTTGTTTTTGTTCTGATAACTAAAATTATCTGGCTTGTTTTACTTGTTGATTATTCTACTTTCATAAGGTATATGGTGGTCCTATTCGTAAAGTACATTGTTGTTGCTCAAGTCTTGATTTGAAGTGATGTAGTCGATTTTCTGACAAAGCCACTGGGATGCAGCGGTCACAACGCACGAGGGCTGCTGTACTGAAATGGTTAAAACCTTGAATGGTATATGCAGTAAGATGTACTATAGGAAAGCAGTGCGGGAATTTTGCGTGTGTGCTTGCATGTGTGTGTGCGTGCATTAAACGTCAAGCACTAAATCTATGGTAGATCTGAATAGGTCTGGTTTTGGATGATTAATGAGGTTTTTTCCCTGCGAGTCCACATATCAGCACTGACTCTGGGGAACAAATATCTTTAAAATATGGAGCATTTCAGGGTACTTGGTCTGATTATTTATGTCGTAATATCATGTTGTTTAGTATAAGCTGCATCTATTCTAACATCGTAACTGCCCCAGTGTGTTTTAACGAACCACGTTGTTTTATAATTTGACCGTTATCTGTCCATGAATATCGACCTTGCCATTCGACATGCAAAGTAAACTAGACATCAGTCGAAAGGTTCAAATTAAGCAGATAATGGTCAAATTATATTTTACAATGTGATTAATTAAAACACATTTGGTAAAAAAAAATTTAGAATGGTTTGGGGACCAGACCCCCCCATACATACCCCATTCTGGTAATGCAGATTTAACAAGATTTAACAAGATTTGCCATCCAAGCCAAAGGCCCAGATGGCAAGTGGACAAGGAAGCCATTGGCTTATCGAGAGTCCAACAATGTTCACCTACTTATAACGCGCCCTCCTGATATATGTGTCAACCTTGTTTTTAAACATATTCACGCTGCTAGCAGTTACACAATCTGTAGACAGTTTGTTCCATTCATTTATTGTCCTCTGTGAGAACGAGTGCTTCCTGATGTCCAATCTACATTGATCCTTTACTAATTTTACCTCATGTCCTCTAGTTCTGCTATCCTTCTTGAGTGAGAAAAACATATTTCTATCAATATTTTCATACCCATTCAATATCTTAAAAACTTCAATCTGATCTCCTCTTAACCTCCTAGTCTCTAGAGTTGTTAAACCACATTCTTTCAGGCGTTCTTCATAACTAAGGTCTCTAAGTTCTGGAATCATTTTAGTTGCTCTCCTTTGTATGCGTTCAAGCGTATCTATATCCTTCTTACGATATGGTCTCCATGCTTGTATACAGTATTCTAAATGAGGTCTAACTATTGCTTTATAAAGAGGTATAATTAACTTTTTTCCCTTGTATGTTATGTTTCTTCTAATCAATCCAAGAATTTGATTACCCTTTGAAGCTGCAATACCACACTGCTCTGAAACTTTCATATCAGCGCTTATTGTAACTCCTAAGTCCTTTTCTTTTACAGTAGTACCAAGAACAGTAGCTCCCATTTTATAGTTTACATTCAAGTTCCCATGTCCTGTATGCAGGCATTTACATTTCCCAAAATTGAACAGCATCTGCCATTTCTCAGACCATTTCACTAATCTGTCTAGATCGTTTTGTAAATGTTGTTTATCACCATCAGTATTAACCTATCTAAACAGTTTTGTGTCGTCCGCAAATTTCAGTACGTTACTTGTTATACTCTCGTCCAAGTCATTGATATAAATTAAGAATAATATAGGTCCTAATACTGATCCTTGAGGTACCCCACTCAAAACCGATTTCCAATTTGAAACTTCGCCATCTACTACAACTCGTTGTCTTCTGTCAGTCAGCCATTGTTCTATCCAGGCAGTTATGCTATCCCCGATACCATGGGCTTTTAATTTAAGTAGCAATCTTTGATGTGGCACTTTGTCAAAAGCTTTCTGAAAATATTTAATTCAGATAATGATGTAAATGCTGCAAGGTTGCATTCATTTAATCCATAATTGATCACTGCATCCTTTGATAACAAATATCTTGGGGTGCGATCCCCACATATTATAATATATGCCATTTTAAAGAAATATAACTTTCTTTTGTTGATTAGTTTAGTATATTTATCATGAATCATCCAGGGGAAAACATTATATTTCACTTTCAAAGATCGGTCACTAATTGCAGTAACAATGTCTCTATGAATGTCTGGAAACAGGGTTTCCTTTACTACCTCGTCTTGTTTGGTTTTCAGTATGGACAAAATGCAGTGTCGATCTCGGTGGCCGAAAAGTACATAGCCGCCTTTGGCAACCTCGCCAAGGAGACGAACACGATCCTACTGCCTGCCAACACCAGTGATGTGGGCAGCATGGTCGCACAGGTAGGCACTGTCTTCATTCTTAGTGAATCTCTGTTCTATATGTAGAATTTTGTATCTTTATCCACATTGCTGGGTTTTTATAGGACAGCGGGGAAAACCTGGCAAGTACAGGTATTTACTGGGAAAATCTGAAAATACTGTCTAAAACCAAGGAAAAACAACTGTCCAGAACTCTAAGATTAACTTTACTTGAAAATGGAATTATGTAGAGTTGAAGTATAGTTTATACACAACCAATCCCTACATATGTTAAGTTGAAAACCGTGTATTTTGTGACAATGTTGGTTTGAAGTGGGTTACCAAGAAAGGATTGTTGAGAGAGCTAATGCTTATATAAATTAAATTAATTTAAAATCAGTTAAACTGTATTGCTGTTCCATATCTCAGCATGTTATGCATTTCTAACTGCTGTTTCTGGTATTAAAGCTTGTCATGATTATGTGTTGTGTGTGTGTGTGTGGGTGGGTGTGGGTGGGTGTGTGTGTTGGTGGGTGGGTGTGTGTGGGTGTGTGTGTGTGTTTGTGGATTTTGAGTGCAAACAATGTTAATAATAAAGTGTGGTTTGTTTGTAGGCCATGTCGATATACAAGAGCCTGGGCATGTCGACAGGCACATCAAGCGGCATTCCCAGCTTCACTGACGGCAAATCTTCATCTTTTGATGATGACACGGACGCAGTGAACGAGTTCCTAGCTAGCACGAACGACTTGAATGAAAAAGACGTACAAAGGAAAACGATAACAAAAGCAAAAGATGGCGCCAATAAACCACACTGACGGCGAGATTAGATGATTCTTGACTTTAAGAATAATGTAAAATGTTACGTAAAAAAGAATTTACATATAAATGCGCTCCGACATTTCGGTTAGTTTGTATCCGTCAAGTATTATCACAATACAAATTCAGTCATATTTGATTTAATTCTTAGATCAGATTGGGGGTATTCAGAACATTTTTTTTAATAAAAAAGCCTGAACAAGTAAATAAGCCCAGTTGCATGTTTTACCAAACGCAACCATTTAAATGTAACTTTTGCAAAAATATTCACACAAATGTATCGCTATTATTTTTTTCTACTGGCTCCAACCCAATAAAAGTCAGGTAATATTATATTCACTTGTGTAGATGTCGTTCCATATGTACAAATGTTCTTCCTAACTGTGAGACTTGTACTATAGCTGGTCTTCTGCATTTCCCAATAAACTGGGCTGATTGCAAACAATACCTTGGACTGTGTGGAGTCATCCTGCGACACAAGTAGTGTAGCTAGCAACAAACTGGCAATTGGCTGACTCTAGGCTGGTGAACATCTAAGCATTGCTCAGTGAGGAAAACAACACTTAAATTTGCATTTTTCAGATATTCTTGAATTTTGGCTTGCTTCATTCCTGTTACCACAATTGGTTTGATCTCTGGTATTGGTTTCTGTAACAGGTTTTTTATATGATGGGGTTGTTAGCCTCATGCCCAACCCTCCCTCTTTACCCGGGTTGGGACCGGCAAGATATCCAGAGGCAATCCAGGCAGGGTTCACATACAGCATCTTAATTGAACACACAACATCTTAATTGAACACACAGCATCTTAATTGAACACACAGCATCTTAATTGAACACACAACATCTTAGTTGAACACATAGCATCTTAATTGAACACACAGCATCTTAATTGAACACACAGCATCTTATTTGAACACATTGCATCTTATTTGAACACACAGCATCTTATTTGAACACACAGCATTTTAATTACAAACTTTCCACTTTTGGGAACATTTAACTGCAGTTTAATTAGCAATCCACACATATTAAATACCACTGGTAGTGGGGTACATTCTGTATTCCAAGCAGCAGATTTGTTACGATTGAAGGCTGAAACCCAGATTGAGCAGTCACATGAAATTTCATTAAACACACTAATCAGCGCACAGTCAAATCACGAGCACTGTAAAGTAAGAGTTGGTGCTCGACCGAGAACCCGCGTCTGGCAACATAACATAACAATGCGTTCTGGTTTCTTTAAGTGGATATTGGGCCTGCTTTGTAACAAAGTTTATGATCAGTAGTAGATAATGACTTTGAAGCGGTTCGCCATAGCAACAGGCATGTGTTGTGAGACTTCCACTGACCAGAAGGGTGGGACATATGATTACATAACACCTAACATCAAAAGTCATAACCCTGGCAGTGCAAATAGACTGGGATAGCAATCAGCTGCCTGTAGCCACCACTCCTGGCCTACAACCTTCTTGATTAAAGTAATTATTTGACTAACTTAATAAGCATACAGTACGCTTGAAAAAGGGGCCATAAAAATGTTAAGGGATCTGTTCTTGTAAACATACACCAACAATTGTTTATCTAGACAATAACTTAAAAATAAGGTAACTGTCTAACACTAATAACTAGGAATTGGTGAAAATGTAATTAGCTGTAATTATTGGTTTCTCACTGTAATTGAGATAACTCCCAAAAAACATCTCAAAAACATTTAAAAAATATTAATTACAAACTGTTTAATTCAAAACGTTAACAAATTGTTTAGTTTCTAAATATGCCAAAAATCGATACTTTCACCCCTCTGGGTGTATTTTAGCTTTTCATCCGATTGACCATCAACTCATGGTCCGAACAGACACAATAATCACAACGTAACTAGTCCCAAATATGCACCAATCAACACCTCTTCTGAACACTCTAGTTTTCGTTGTTGCATTTTAATATGAAATATTACTTGTAAGAATTAGTTGACAAATTGTATGACAAATTTTACATTACATGTTTACTGGGATAGTTATGACAGTAAACATACATTCTTGGCTATTGGTAACTGTAATAACATGTATGCAAAATAAGATCTTTGAAAACAAAATGGATAACTGATGTCATTCATACCCAACACTGGCAATTGTTCCTTTAACTACACTAAAATTGCTGCTTTACAAGGAAATGTCTGCCTAAATACACCACGTGTATTGTATAAGTCCTTGAACATATTACATTTATATGTAACTCAGTAAATTGTATGCCTCACAGTCTCTCTAACCATCAACATGGCCATCATCAAATATGCATTATGGTCCTGTTTCTTATTACAAAAGCCCATCTATTTTCAGTATCATGAAAATTTGCTTGTCAATCAGAAGTTGAATTAATAGACAAAAAATCTCCTGGCCAGTTTGTATGGGCCATTGACAGTTACACTGACCAAGCTGCAACCGTATTTTATTTAGCCTATCACGAATCAGGCTGGTTGATTTTCATATCAGCATTGTGCAAATAATTTTTTAATTTTCATATCGGCATTGTGCAAATAGTTTTTAATCGGCTATATAAAAGAGTGTCTACTTTTGCTGAAATCATCGAAAGAATTAACATTGATCGTCAGATTGGATAACATGCAAAAGTGAATAGCCTTGAGCCAACATTTAGCCATTTTTCTGCAGAATTCCGACTGGGACCAGTAAAAAATAATTTAGTAGTTTGTCTAATGATTTCATCATTTGAAAGTAAACAATAAATTTGCTCAATCGAGCGAGCATGTCAAACTGGATATTATAGATTGTTGTTTCGCAAAATAATTACAAAATGAGACAAGTAAAAAATTGAACGCCAGAAGCTGCATTAAAAAAACAGAAAAGTGCTATCTAGTATCGAATATGGACAAACATTCATTATAATGCATCCATGTTAATTGACGTCATTTCAGCCCCAGTAGTAGAAATACAGCAGTCCCGTGTAATAGTATAGGGGTATATAGCCCCCTCTTTCACACAACACAATGTCTGATGTGGAAATTCACCACATACTCTGCATTAGTTCGCTGAACGCTGATGGCAAATGGCTCGATGGGGTGAAAGGTGAATGCCACAAGTCGCCGAGCAGTCGGAGGTGGGTTTCGACCCAAGAGGCCCGCATTGATCTTGAACTTGAGAAGGGCTGAATCTCTTGCATAGAACCTGCAACGTGTGAGAACATTTTGTTATGTAAAATGCTATATGTCATAGTTTTATGCAATGGTGACCACGCCAACAAGCCTAAGGTTAGGACTGGTTGGTGTTGCACAAATGGGGGGGGGGTGATTTCTAATGTTTGCTATGAGACTGAAATTTTTAATTGTCCATGAATCAAACAAGTATGCCTATCAGTATCAAACTTTAAACAAAGAATGGTGATGGCTATGGAAATAAAAAAAAGCCCATTAATAAAAGACATGATAAAGATTGCCCAATATTTAAAAATGACAGACCGAGTGTTTCTTATTTATTGTTTTCAAAGAAAACAAATCAATCAATCAACCATCCAATTTATAAGGCATCACTCCAACAGTCGTTGCTCATGGTGCCGTACAAAATATTTTATTAAAAAATGTGTCTTTAACTGCACTTGAAAAACATCTTCTGAATGCCCTGTTAATGTCAGATGCATAAGTAATATTATAACACAAGCAAGACTAGTATGTATCAAAGTATGATATAGAAAAAATGAGCAAATTAATTCAAGCTGTATCATACTTTAAAGATTATGCATTTGTAATGCAGTCATATCCAAGAATTAAAATACATTCAGTGCTGTTCATCATCAAATGTTGAATATAGTCCTGAGGAGGACGTTTTCAGAATTAACAACAACATTGCTCCCTGACAGCCTAGTGGCAGGACAACAAAAGGATGCACCCCAAGAAACCCAGAAGGCAAACAGGAAAGAGATTGTCTCAAAACTACATATATGTGAAAGCTGAGTGGTTAATTTAGGTAGGACACATCTTCTGATCATTTTTTTATTGTAAAACAATGTTATATGTAAATCAATATCTATTCTAGCCTCTTTGCTGCCCAAGCATGTCTCAATGATTCACATAAATTGTATTAATTTGGAATCATCCAGAGCGAATATCAAGTTCACACTGTGTATGCTGGGAGCGTAATTGTATGAGTATAAATTACATGCCTATCATGTGATCTCATCAATGCCTAAATTTGTTCACAGGTGTTGTAAATTGTCAAGAGAACTTTGTCAGCTAATGTACTAAATGGCAAGGTTGATATTCTCAAACAGATAACAATCAAGTTAAATATTAAAAAAAGGTTTACAAAAACATTTGGGTGGTTAAGATGGTAGAATAGATATAGTTACTACATAACATGATTTTACAATTACAAAATCGATCACAGTTTGAAGCAAAGGAATATATGTAATCAGTGCCTGTATACATAAGAACCATCCTTGATATCAACTGAACACCAGGATGGGATGAATACCTGATTGGATGATCACCGCAGGCTTTTGGTCTCTCCATCACAGACACCCACTTGTCGTCATAACTGAAGAGAGACAGGTCGAGATAGGGGCTACTACTGTACGACTGGGAGCTGATTGGCAGCTGAGCCAACAGCCGCTTCACAGCCTCTGTGTGACCTCCGAACTTTGCATTGACAATTGTCTGTTTGAAGCGTTGGTGGATCTGGCGTGCGTAAACGTTGCTCGACGCTGAGCACGTAAACTGAGCCTCGCTATGTAGTGTCGCATTGCGGAACAGATCGCAGAAGTTCTCAAACAACTCCAACAAGCGCTCACTAGTGTTCTCGTACACGGCGATCACTTGTGTTGTCACCATGTTGTACACAACGAAGAATGACGGTTGAGAGTTCGGGTCGGATATTCGCAATGTGACGACATCCTCGCTTGCATACTTAATGAGCAAGTGGTCTTCGTCCAGTAACTGCATCTTCCACAGTCGGAGATGGAGAAACTGTTCGAAGTATTGATAGAACTTAAGCAGTGGTTTTTGCGTCCCAATAATCTTTGACTGATGCTTGGCCCGACGGAACAGGAACACAAGGATCCGGTGCTTAAGTGAGTTTATGGCTGGCTCAAAGAATGGTCGCTCTGCCTGCGTGCCACTCTGCCTCTGAGTAGCCGAGATAAGAAGCTGATCATCTTCATGGCAAAACCGCCCTATTGTCCGTACATCGATGAAAACTCCACTAGATGACACCTGGAAAATGTGTATAGTTTGTTGTTGCACCGAGAGCACAGCCAAAACATTGCGGTACAAATACAGGCCTTGGTTGTGGGAGAGAAATATCTTGTCACACTTAAAGTGTCGACTATCGCACAGCCTCCCAGTCTCCAGCTCGACCAAATGCAGCGTGTATTCCTCTAAAGGTGAGCGTGTGTTTGGCGACACTGACTCATTGTTTCTGTAGACATCAAAGAAATGCGGATGTGGCTCATCAGGAATATAGACAGCAGAGCCAACTATCACAAAACAACCGTCATCGGAGAAGAGGCTGCACTCGCGATTCAGATGCTCACCATTCGATGCAACGTTGGTGACATGTTTCAGTCTGAAAAAGCAGTCAAACAGCTTACTGCTGATCATAGATGAATCCTGTTCCACCTTGTTGCCTGTGTAATCCCCTTCCACACCCTGGAGAAGGTGTTCAGCTGCCGCGGGTCCTTGAAATTCGTAAATCTCGATTGACATCTGATCAGATGAGAATGCCACAAAATACCGCCCGTCTGGAGAGAATTTGCGAAGGAAACATGGTGGCTTCTCGACATTAACTACAGTGAAGTTAGGGAAGACATTTGTGTGGAAGGCTCGTGCAACATGGAACTGTGTGGCAGGCCTACAAACATGCGTCTCTCTCTGCCATAGTCGCTGCACCACATTCTGCGGCGGGATCGTGCGAGGTACCAGTCCTGCATCACCAAACCCCCCGGCTGCACAATGCATGCTGATCAATGCCCGTATCAATGGCTTCCCTGTAATCGCCGCAATGCCATGTTCGTATCGGCGTATGTTTATGAAAAATGTGACGTTACGGCTTTACATTGCCTTCGATGCGTATATTGTCATACCTCACTGTGTTGAAACATAGGTATCGATTACAACATCTTAACGTGTAACTTCTGACGCGCAACGTATACAAAGTCAAAGCAAGGTTCACGAACACCAGTTTTCCGAACAAGTGGGCGATAATAAAACGAGTAGACCCATACAGATGCACTTACGATGTTTTAACAAATAATAACGCGGCTGTCATTAAGACAGGTTATACTTTGAATTTGTTCGTTGTCGAGAGGCAAACAGTAAACTGTGCTTTACGTCATCACGGTTGTAAAGAAGCCAACGTCCGTAAAGTGTGCTTAAAAAATGAATAGGCGAGGCAACTTCCGGTTACGATGTCTGATTATGTATGAGCTCCGCTGTTTAGTTGATTTTTGGCTGTTTACAGTGGAGAAAGGGCGTTTTTCATCCTAATCATATTATTCTAGTAGCATACTGATTATCACACCGTGATGTTTAGATGTCAATTCTGAGCTGATGCGATATAAATACAATCTTAAACTATACATCGACCCATTCTAAATTTCCCGCCAAAATTTTCATTCTTCCGGTTAGGTGTACACTGTAAACAATACAGATAATTAAGGCTAGAAAAAATTTAGTAATAACGTGCACTCCCAACCTGAGTCATCTATATACTAACAGGCAATTTCAACCAAGGCGTCTTTTACCCAGAGTAGTCCTGGGACAGAAGTACGTTTCTCGTCGAGCACGGCACACTGTCACTAGTCACAACGCCTTGGAAACCCTTGCACGTACTCTTAGTACAACAGCACGCATATGGTAAGTGTTACATGGAACTTGAATTTTCTCTGGAATTACGTAAATGAGTGAAAATTACCAACACAGTGGTCCAAAACAAGATACTTGCGAAAATGTAGCAATTTTTAGCGTTCCAATCACAAAACTAAAAAAATAAGGGAACACGTACGTAGAGGTTGCAAAAACTCTGAATCGGGAAGCGGTGTTAGAGAAGCTTGGAAATGCGAAGACTGCGAGAAAATCTTTAAAAGTGAGAAAGACAGAATGCTCGAGTGCGAGTACTGCGGAAACCGATACTGCATTAAATGCTTGAAATTTAAACCTGGCGAATACGAGGCAATGGGGAAACTCGGATGCATGTGGTTTTGCTTATAATGCAAACCAAAAATTTAAAAAAATATTCTCAATGAGAAAGTTATCGAAGGGAGATGCAAGATATATTTCAAAACTATGAACACGAGATTTGAGACCATAGAGAAAAACTGAATGCTAAATGCGGTAGTAAAGAAGTAAAACAAATCGTAAGGCAGGAAATGGATGCATTACATACATGTAGACCAAATTGATGATGAAAGTAGGACCCTACTAACCACCCAAAATAGTGGAATTGTTGTGGAGGAAATGGTAAGAGAAATCAATGAAAGAAAAAATAGGGAAAGAAATTTTCTTATATTCAATGCCCCAGAACCAAAAACAAACCCAAAGGAAGAGAGGCTGAGGATAGATATGGAGTTTGTTGAAGGGTTGTGTAATGACGTGTGCAATCTGAACCTAGATGTAAAAGATGAGATAACCAAAGTTATCAGGCTAGGTAAAAAACAAACAGACGGAGATAGGGTGATACTGAGCAAAAACCCAGACCTCTTAAGGTAGTAATGAAAGACACTAACAAAAAGATGGAATTGTTTAAACCACTATCAAACTTAAGAGATGCAGAGGACAAATATAAATGTCTCAGCATCCAGCACGACTTAACAAAAAAAGAAAGAGAGGAAGGAAGGAAACTCCTAGAGGAGGCCAGGACAAAAGAGATAAATGATGAGGGGAAATGGTTGTACAGAGTGAGAGGCCCACCATGGTCCAGAAAAATTGTAAGATTCAAACCTCGAAGGAACGAGGAGTAAGACAAGAAATATCATCTAACCAGAAAAACACTTTAAATACAAATTATATACATAAACAGTTAAAATGTTTCTGCACCAACGCTGATAGTCTAATCAATAAATTTACTGAGTTCAAAGCTCGAGTCGAATCACATTAATCACATAATTTAACATCTTGATAAAGTAAATGGTTATTAAGGTTCCACCCAGATAAATGTAATTTAATGCACGTAGGGAAAACAATACAGCAAGAGTATGCATACAACCTGAAGATAGATAATACTGCCCATGAATTAGGAGGAATAGAAGAACAAAAAGACATTGGGGTTATACTTGATTCAAACCTAGAATTTGATAAACACATCAACCAAAAAATAAACAAAGCAAATGGTATCGTGGCAGTTATTAGAAGTTCCTTTACAACCCTAAATCAACATAATGTTGTGCCATTATATAAAGCTTTAGTTAGGAGTCATCTAGATTATTTAATATCAATATGGTCCCCTTATAAACAGAAATACAAAGATGCCATCGAAAATGTGCAAAGACGAGCAACAAAACAGCTTCCTGGTATGAAGAATATTCCTTACGAGGAAAGACTTCAGAGATTGAAACTTCCTACACTTGCATACAGACGAACTCGTGGTGATATGATTGAGGTATATAAACTGCTCCATGAGAAATATGACAGTCGTGTATCTAACATTGTCAAGCTGCACAAAGACAGTGATACAAGGGAAGGAACAAGGGGTCATAGTTTGAAATTGTTTATATAACGTGCTTGTACAGATGTTAGAAAATAAAGCTTCTCACTTAGAGTTACCAGATTATGGAATGATCTACCGGAAGTAGTTGTAACTGCCCCAAGTGTCAACTCATTTAAAAACAGTCTAGATAGACATTGGAGTACTGAGGAGTTTCTCAAAGCATATTCACGCTGCTAGCATTTACATAGTCTATAGAAAAAAGTTTCCATTCACCAATTTTCCTCTGTGAAAACGAGTACTTTCTGATATATATCCAATACACACTGATCCTTCACTAATGTTACTTCGTTTCCTCTAGTTCTACTGTCCTTCTTAAGTGAAAAAGAAACATTTCTATCAATAGCTTCGTAGCCATTTAATATCTCAACACTTTTTTATCTACTCCTTACCTCCTTATCTCTAGGGTTGTTAAATCATATTCTATTAGGCTGTCTTCATAAATAAGGTCTCTCAGTTATAGGAAGTTTAGTTGCTCTCCTCTATATTCTTTCTAGCGTATAAATATCCTTCCTACGATATGGCTCCCAAGCTATTCTAAATGGGCCTAACTATTGCTTTATATATATGTGTGTGTGTGTGTGTGTGTGTGTGTGTGTGTGTGTGTGTGTGTGTGTGTGTGTGTGTGTGTGTGTGTGTGTGTGTGTGTGTGTGTGTGTGTGTGTGTGTGTGTGTGTGTGTGTGTGTGTGTGTGTGTGTGTGTGTGTGTGTGTGTGTGTGTGTGTGTGTGTGTGTGTGTGTGTGTGTGTGTGTGTGTGTGTGTGTGTGTGTGTGTGTGTGTGTGTGTGTGTGTGTGTGTGTGTGTGTGTGTGTGTGTGTGTGTGTGTGTGTGTGTGTGTGTGTGTGTGTGTGTGTGTGTGTGTGTGTGTGTGTGTGTGTGTGTGTGTGTGTGTGTGTGTGTGTGTGTGTGTGTGTGTGTGTGTGTGTGTGTGTGTGTGTGTGTGTGTGTGTGTGTGTGTGTGTGTGTGTGTGTGTGTGTGTGTGTGTGTGTGTGTGTGTGTGTGTGTGTGTGTGTGTGTGTGTGTGTGTGTGTGTGTGTGTGTGTGTGTGTGTGTGTGTGTGTGTGTGTGTGTGTGTGTGTGTGTGTGTGTGTGTGTGTGTGTGTGTGTGTGTGTGTGTGTGTGTGTGTGTGTGTGTGTGTGTGTGTGTGTGTGTGTGTGTGTGTGTGTGTGTGTGTGTGTGTGTGTGTGTGTGTGTGTGTGTGTGTGTGTGTGTGTGTGTGTGTGTGTGTGTGTGTGTGTGTGTGTGTGTGTGTGTGTGTGTGTGTGTGTGTGTGTGTGTGTGTGTGTGTGTGTGTGTGTGTGTGTGTGTGTGTGTGTGTGTGTGTGTGTGTGTGTGTGTGTGTGTGTGTGTGTGTGTGTGTGTGTGTGTGTGTGTGTGTGTGTGTGTGTGTGTGTGTGTGTGTGTGTGTGTGTGTGTGTGTGTGTGTGTGTGTGTGTGTGTGTGTGTGTGTGTGTGTGTGTGTGTGTGTGTGTGTGTGTGTGTGTGTGTGTGTGTGTGTGTGTGTGTGTGTGTGTGTGTGTGTGTGTGTGTGTGTGTGTGTGTGTGTGTGTGTGTGTGTGTGTGTGTGTGTGTGTGTGTGTGTGTGTGTGTGTGTGTGTGTGTGTGTGTGTGTGTGTGTGTGTGTGTGTGTGTGTGTGTGTGTGTGTGTGTGTGTGTGTGTGTGTGTGTGTGTGTGTGTGTGTGTGTGTGTGTGTGTGTGTGTGTGTGTGTGTGTGTGTGTGTGTGTGTGTGTGTGTGTGTGTGTGTGTGTGTGTGTGTGTGTGTGTGTGTGTGTGTGTGTGTGTGTGTGTGTGTGTGTGTGTGTGTGTGTGTGTGTGTGTGTGTGTGTGTGTGTGTGTGTGTGTGTGTGTGTGTGTGTGTGTGTGTGTGTGTGTGTGTGTGTGTGTGTGTGTGTGTGTGTGTGTGTGTGTGTGTGTGTGTGTGTGTGTGTGTGTGTGTGTGTGTGTGTGTGTGTGTGTGTGTGTGTGTGTGTTTGTGTGTGTGTGTGTGTGTGTGTGTGTGTGTGTGTGTGTGTGTGTGTGTGTGTGTGTGTGTGTGTGTGTGTGTGTGTGTGTGTGTGTGTGTGTGTGTAATTGGCTTGTTTCCTACTATGTTATATTCTCCTAATTAACCCAAGAATGTGAGTAACATTTGAAGTTGCAATGCCACTCTGCAACGAAATTGTCACTCCAGCAGTTATTGTTAGTCTTAGGTCCGTTTCGTTTATGGTAGTACCAGATACGTTAAAGTAAAACATATCGAAACGACGCGACCATTCAACAAAACAAAACTACGAATGGATTTCGTTACGAAACATTGAAATACCTGTTCCGTGGTACAGGTTTTTATAGACACCACACTGAGTACAACAAACTAAGGCGAACTTATCAAGCGCTCCCATAAAAAGAGGCTCTCCTTCAGGTTGACGCTTGTGTACGGACGTTCTCGCACGCACGCACGCACGCACACGCGCATGCGTGGTAGGGTAACCTGGGTAAGACGGCCCCTGCAGGTAAGACGGCCCCCATCACGTACGCAAAATATACAACTCTGAACGTTTCCAGATCTGCAAGATGAATATAACGTCTATCTGATATCCACCCCGAAAGTTCCGCAAAACGAGACAGTCGTAATTAAATCAATGTTTAAACTTTTACATGCGCTATTATATGCACTTATCTAATATTTTGCCAATAATAAAATGGTGAAACTCACTATACATATATCGCTGTGAATCATGGACTTAATTGGTCATATGATACTATCATTAATAAGCTGACAGGTCAAATAATACAAAATGGGCAATAGAATGCTGTTTTGTAAAAAAAAATGTGCTAAGACACACGTTGTGTCTGTGGGGCAAGACGGTCCCCATGCCTGTGGGGCAAGACGATCCCTATGTCTTATCCCACACTCACATGGTCACAATTTATCAAATGTGTTACACATGACCAATTATGTTTAGTACGTTTAATATAATATGAACATTGCATAATTTACGTTCTGCTAATTATAATGGAATATTATTAAACCAATGTTATGTTATGTATGGATTGCAAGGTACATATTATATGTTAACTCCCATTTAAACGTAACAACCATAATGACCTGATATATTATTATCATACCAGTTGTATAAATATACATTTTAATTTCAGGAAAATAGTTCGTTCATACAAGCGAAAACCACAGGGGAGGGGGCTATAGACAATGTTGCTCCCCGGCTGAGGACCGTCTTGCCCCAGGGATAGGGCAAAACGGCTTTTTTGAGGTACCCTTGTTATTTTTAAATGCAACTCAGCTAGATTGTTTATTTATTGAAAATAGTTTTCCAATGTGTAATACACATATCTGTCAATAATGTTACCACATTAAAGACATGCTAAAGTAGTTTAATTGCGTACAATCTGAAAGATTTCCTTGGGGGGCCGCGCTGCCCAAGGTTACCCTAATGTTGGTAAAAATGCAGTTACTGTATTAGAAAAGGCAATTTTAACTGGTGTGAAAGTTAATACAATTTGCTGGAATAGTAGGCCTAACACCACGATTGTATTTTATCATTTATGTATCTTAGCTTCTGTTTTTATATGATGAATTCCGACACCACACATTTCAGTCAATGGCACCCGTTCTTGCTGGCCTAACATTACATCCTGTGGCTCTCATGAGTCTGCAATAATACCGAGTGAAACATTAAGCCTATCAATGAAATCCTTGATTTTTGGAATGTTTTTGTTTAAGCTTCGTGCATTAAAATGTATAAATAAATTATCACTCAAATGGTCATATATTTGATATTGTCTACAAGTTGTTCGTCACTGTAGTATTTGGAAATGCTAGGCATGTCGTATAGAAGTTATTGTCCTGGTGTATGCTTTTGAAACACCACTTTGTCTGTTGTCATACTGGTTAAAATTTTTAAGGGTAAAGGTATATTCTTATATAGCGCGGTAACCCGTCCTTAGGACCGCTCAAAACGCTTTACACTTCACCCCCTGGCAGACCTGTTCATTCCAAGGCCATCTCAACTTCTCTGGGAAGCATTCAGCCACGCTGGAATTGCGCGAAGACTATTTGTTCACATATCCACCACTGTCTGTATTGCCAGGTACTCATTTATACAGCTGAGTGAACGTGGGGAACTTGCCAAAGGTTCTAAGCGACCGCAGTGGGATTTGAAACCGGGTTCTCTCGATTCAGAGTCCAGCCTTCTAACCGGTATGCTATCGCGCCCCACAAATGTATTTGAGTATGTGGTATGTATTAAGCGGTAGTATGCACATATCTGAAGTTATGTCGATTGAACTATTACCGACTGTTGAGAAAACAAATAAACATTCATCGTAATTACCATTGTACAACGATGTAGATACACCTGTTTTCATAGGACAAGTAGGCTATCTCTCCCTCCTGTCGGGCCTTCAGGATTTAGGACGATAGTTATTTATTCTTTGCGAATAGTCCTCATTTACAAAAAATCCTCGCTGTTTCTTCTTCTTTGCAGGCTGCAACACTAGCTCTCTATCATTGAAGGAATCGAAACTGATGACGCTGTCTTCGCTCTGGTCCATATGCCGTGTAGAAGGGATCGAGGAACAAGCCAGAAAATTACAGACCAGTGAGTTTAACATCAGTTGTATGTAAATTACTGGAAACATTAATTAGAGAGGTGGAATTCCTTGTAAAACATAATTTAATAAATACATCTCAACATGGGTTTCTAAAAGCAAGGTCATGTCTAACCAATCTCTTGTGTTTTTTTTGAAGAAATTACAAAGTGGGTAGATGACGGGTCACCAGTGGATGTTGTCTACTTAGATTTTCAGAAAGCTTTCGATAAAGTGCCACACCAGAGATTGATACTTAAACTAAAAGCCCATGGTATAGGTAATGATGTAATCAACTGGATAGAAAAGTGGTTTACACACAGAAGACAGAGAGTAATAGTAGACGGTGAGATTTCAAACTGGAAATCGGTTTTGACGTGGGTACCACAGGGATCAGTATTAGGCCCTATACTGTTTTAATATATATAAATAATATAGAAGATGACATATCTAGCAAAGTACTCAAATTTGCAGATGACACAAAAGTATTCAGAAAGGTTACAAATGATACAGATAAACAAAGTTTACAGGATGATCTATATAAATTAGTTAAATGGTCAGAAAAGTGGCAAATGTTATTCCATTTTGGGAAGTGCAAATGTATACACATAGGACATGGAAATATGGACGAAGAATATAAAATGGGGGATGTTGTACTAGGTAGAACCACACAAGAAAAGGACTTAGGAGTAACATTTAGTGCTGACATGACAGTTTCAGAGCAATGTGGGATTGCTGCTTCAAAAGGAAATCAAATTCTAGGACGGATTAGGAGAACTATAATGTAAAGGAGAAATAGCTAATTGTACCCCTGTACAAAGCAATAGTTAGACCACATTTGGAATATTGTATTCAAGCATGGAGGCCGTATCGTAAAAAGGACATAGACAAGCTAGAAAGAATACAACGAAGAACAACCAAAATGATTCCAGAATTGAGAGACCTTAGTTACGAAAGTCGCTTATTACAATGTGGTTTGACAACACTAGAGACAAGGAGACTACGAGGAGACCAAATAGAAGTATTTAAAATAGTGAACGGTTATGAGGATGTTGATAGGAATATGTTCTTCAAACTTAAAGAAGGCAGTAGAACCAGAGGACACAAACCAGCATTAGTTAAGGAGCAGTGTAGGTTGGACATGAGAAAGTACTCTTTCTCACAGAGGGTGATAAATGAATGGAACAAACTGCCAAATGATTGTGTTAATGCTAGTAGTGTGAATATGTTTAAAACTAGAATTGACAGATATTTGATAAGGGTGGGCTACACACAGATGAGAAAATTGTTGGACTCTCGATAAGCCAATGGCTTTCTTGTCCACTTTTCCATCTGGAACTTGTTGTTAGGGATGGCAGTCTTGTTAAATCTTGTTAAATCATGTGCGCGCTCGATTCCGATTGCTCGCTCTTGCTCTTCTATCAGTGCTAACGCTGTTTTATTTACCTTGCGAACGCAATTCTAATTTTGTCCCCACGTGTCACTAACCCCGTCGAAACGCTGGTAATCGACTGCATTCTCAAGTTTTTTTATTTTTACTTCACATTTTTATACTTTCTTCTTCGTCTCTTGAATGTCATCTTTCGCTCGATGGGCTTTCATTTCGTCTAACTGAGCTTGCGTAAACTGCATGCTGACCCTGAGTGCCGTAAGTGCTGCCGTTGTTTCTTTCACCAAGGAGGCCACTCGCCCGTTAACTTATTCTTCCTCCCCGTCGCCTTCCCGTTCAACTGCGACCGCCTTAGACTCAACTTTGGCCTACAGTCGCGATCACCGGACCAGTGTATCGCACATAGCCTTGCCGCTATTACCGGCAACGTTCGTAAAGCTGGTACACCCGAGTGACACGCCTGACCGATTCTTTGGTGGCTGACAACAAGTCTAGCGTGAACGATACTAGAAGTGACATAGAATAAAGTATCTCTTTATGTTACCTTGTGTAACTCAATAATAAGTTGTATTTCGCTGGTGCAGTCCACGTATATAGCGTTTATTGGCAGTTGAGCAGTAATGTCAAATAGTGATGAAGAGTGCCTAGGAACCTCAATATTATTGTTATTATTATTATATACATTACCGTGTTGTGAAGAGGTATTGCATCATATAACCGGGGGAAAAGGAGCACAATATCCAGAGACTGTATAAATACCAGCAGTGTGAGTGTGAGTATGTTTATAAAAAAAACTATATATATATATATATAGAGAGAGAGAGAGAGAGAGAGTGTGTGTGTGTGTGTGTGTGTGAGTGTGTGTGTGAGTGTGTGTGTGAGTGTGTGTGAGTGTGTGTGTGTTTGTGTGTGTGTGTTTGTGTGTGTGCGCGTGCGTGTGTGTGTTCCAGTTCTGTATACGCTACCTCGCCTACCAAGGAGTTGTTCATAAAATTATGCAACTCCTCCACATTTATTTAGCAAAACGCAGTATATTTGAAGTAAATAAACACGCTGATGCTTAACGGCAGAACCCTGAGTACTCGCGGGTCCAAATGTGCCACTCTTCTTCAGTAACGTGAATATTTGTTTCCGAAAAGTACGCATTTAGAAGTGCAGCTAATTCAGATAGAAATACGATTTTGTAATTGTTTATAGTTTTAGATAAGACGTTAGTCATCAGATGTTTTTGTGTACATAATGTGATGACATGCGCATGAAAAGATTAATTAAAGAAAAGATAATTGTTTTGTTACTGTCCGGCCTAGTTGACCCCTACATTTGGCATTATAGAGGAAAGAGTATTATCATTATAATTAATTTCATTATTATTACTCTTAAAATAACAACATTTTAGTACATATTTGTAATGTAGTTAAATCGCATTCTCTGCCACACGTGTAGGAAAATGAGCCGCGTTCCAACGTTTTGCTGTGCTATTACACAGTACTAGTCACATTACAAGACAAACATTGTAGCATTAATAATATATCGTTAAGACAAACATTCGCCCAACTGTCTCTAATATGAAGTGGATGGGAAATGGTTTTGACTAAATGCAATGGTTTGTTATTTTCAGAATGGCATTTGGTTCACTTTTCAGGCTCAGCAGTTGAATAAATACAAAAAACATTGAGCAGTAAGCGGCATTGCAATTTTACAGAGATGGAGCAATGCCCTCATTGTCAGAAGTTATGTAGGCGTGTGAAGAATCACTTGCCCTACTGCCCACGGACGGAAAAAGGAGAAGAACGTAATAATTGTCATGAAAAGGGGGCTTCTTCCAACAAACAAGAGTGTCCTCACTGCAAGAAGTTGTGTAGGCGTGTGGAGAATCACTTGCCCTACTGCCCACGGACGGAAAAAGGAGAAGAACGTAATAATTGTCGTGAAAAGGGGGCTTCTTCCAACAAACAAGAGTGTCCTCACTGCAAGAAGTTGTGTAGGCGTGTGGAGAATCACTTGCCCTACTGCCCTCGGATGGAAAAAGGAGAAGAACGTAATAATTGTCGTGAAAAGGGGGCTTCTTCCAACAAACAAGAGTGTCCTCACTGCAAGAAGTTGTGTAGGCGTGTGGAGAATCACTTGCCCTACTGCCCACGGACGGAAAAAGGAGAAGAACGTAATAATTGTCGTGAAAAGGGGGCTTCTTCCAACAAACAAGAGTGTCCTCACTGCAAGAAGTTGTGTAGGCGTGTGGAGAATCACTTGCCCTACTGCCCTCGGATGGAAAAAGGAGAAGAACATAATAATTGCCGTGAAAATGGGGCTTCTTCCAACAAACAAGAGTGCCCTCACTGCAAGAAGTTGTGTAGGCGTGTGGAGAATCACTTGCCCTACTGCCCACGGACGGAAAAAGGAGAAGAACGTAATAATTGTCGTGAAAAGGGGGCTTCTTCCAACAAACAAGAGTGTCCTCACTGCAAGAAGTTGTGTAGGCGTGTGGAGAATCACTTGCCCTACTGCCCTCGGATGGAAAAAGGAGAAGAACGTAATAATTGTCGTGAAAAGGGGGCTTCTTCCAACAAACAAGAGTGTCCTCACTGCAAGAAGTTGTGTAGGCGTGTGGAGAATCACTTGCCCTACTGCCCACGGACGGAAAAAGGAGAAGAACGTAATAATTGTCGTGAAAAGGGGGCTTCTTCCAACAAACAAGAGTGTCCTCACTGCAAGAAGTTGTGTAGGCGTGTGGAGAATCACTTGCCCTACTGCCCACGGACGGAAAAAGGAGAAGAACGTAATAATTGTCGTGAAAAGGGGGCTTCTTCCAACAAACAAGAGTGTCCTCACTGCAAGAAGTTGTGTAGGCGTGTGGAGAATCACTTGCCCTACTGCCCTCGGATGGAAAAAGGAGAAGAACATAATAATTGCCGTGAAAATGGGGCTTCTTCCAACAAACAAGAGTGCCCTCACTGCAAGAAGTTGTGTAAATGTGTGAAGAATCATTTGCCCTACTGCCCACGGAAGCCAGATGGTGAAGAACGTGTGCATTGCCGTCGAGACGAGGAATTGTCCACGGAACAACAATGCCCTCACTGTATGAAGTTATGTAAACGCGTCGAGAATCATTTGCCCTTCTGCCCACGGAAGCCACATTTGCCCTACTGCCCTCGGAAGCCACATTTGCCCTACTGCACAAGGGAGCAAGATGGTGACGACCTTGATGGAAGTTGTCGACAGGATGAATCGTCCAACAAACAACAGTGTCCTCGTTGTAATGAGTTAGTCACATGCGTACAGGAACATCGGCCTTACTGTAGTTCACAGAAGCAGATGGATGAACATAATGGCGATAGCAGTCGGCCGATTCTTGAACGTAAACTTTCAGACCGGCTTCGGAAGGTGAAGGTCAGCCAGGAACAACCAGAATCGTTGCTGGAAACGATTGATACAATAAAACGTGTCATCTTGTGCACCCTCAACAACGGTCATGGTGACTTCTCCACTCTGCAATGGCAAGTGATCAATTCTGGATCCTACTACGAGTGCGTAAAGGTACGTCTGGCGACAACTAACATCCCAGAAATATTAGAATAAGGCATTAGTTTGCCAGGCAAGAAAAACAATGCCAACAAAGCTATGATTTGATATGAAATTTCGTCATACTGGCCAAACTCCAAAGGATGTGTCCAGGGGGAATACCGGCAACAAATCTGAAGAATTATTTTTTCTATCCCTACATTGTGTGATAGCAACTTGTTTACACCACAGAAATGGAAAATAAATTTGTTTAAATATACCCCTCACCAAAGCCGGTCGCTTTCGCCGCATTCGAGCAACAGCATACATAATCAATTACTAATGTGCACTCTTATAAGGGCATGTGAACTAACCGCGGTGTCCTTTATGATTGTTTTTTACAGGTCGACAAAGCGGATGAATTTGATTTGATGTTCACCTGTAAAATAAATTGTGAAATCAAGCCACAGCCAGCGAACGGCCATAGGATTTCGGGGCTCTATGTCGAGTTGGAGGCGAACAAAGAAAGCGCTCCGAGAAATTTAATCTACCGAGACAAGATCTCTCCATACGCCTTCTACAAGTACTTTCACGACGCTGTTGACAGATCGTTTGGCAAACGTGAACTACGCCCGAAAGCGAGGAACCTGAGTATGTACCACATTCAAATATGCCATGGAACATTTTAAACGGACCTATAGTTCACACAATTCAGTCAACAGGGGAACTTGTTATGGCGAAATCGTTCACATTGTGACAACACATTGTACTATTTTCCTTTCGGTTGTATAGCAAAGTGTCTCAACAGAATATATGTAAAAAATTACAGGTTTTGTTAAATTATTGAGATTATTGAGGGAGACAGAGAGACTAGGAGGGAGGGAGGGAGGGAGGGAGGGAGGGAGGGAGGGAGGGAGGGAGGGAGGAGGGAGGGAGGGAGGGAGGGAGGGAGGAGGAGGGAGGGAGGGAGGGAGGGAGGGGGAGGGAGGGAGGGAGGGAGGGAGGGAGGGAGGGAGGGAGGGAGGGAGGGAGGGAGGGAGGAGGGAGGGAGGGAGGGAGGGAGGGAGGAGGGAGGGAGGGAGGGAGGGAGGGAGGGAGGGAGGGAGGGAGGGAGGGAGGGAGGGAGGGAGGGAGGGAGGGAGGGAGGGAGGGAGGGAGGGAGGGAGGGAGGGAGGGAGGGAGGGAGGGAGGGAGGGAGGGAGGGAGGGAGGGAGGGAGGGAGGGAGGGAGGGAGGGAGACAGAGAGAGAGACAGAGTGAGAGACAGAGTGAGAGACAGAGTGAGATAGAGAGAGGAGCAGAGAGAGGGAGAGTGCGAGGGGAGGAGGGAGGGAGGGAGGGAGGGAGGGAAACATACAAAAAGAATTTTAGAAAGAAACAATAATAAACATTAGTTTGATATATCTCGTGCACCTGTTTACATATTAGTTGTGATCTATCATCACAATAATTCATAAATCACGTGTAGAATCCTTTCAAATAACTATACTCTACTATTCTGTAGAAGTGAAATATGACGATACGAATCCAGCAGTTACATTAGACTACACGACCTGGGATAACAAAACGTATTCAATCGACTTGGTGCCGGCCATCGAATTCGAATGTTTGCCGGATACGTCCAAGGAAATAGTTCGCAAATCGTGGGTTCCGAAAGAATGTGTTAATAGCATATGTGAAAAGTTCCACGTTGTCGCCAAAAATCATTCAAGTGGTGAGTATGGCCGCCTCTCTATTGAATTCATGTTTAATTTCTGATAATAGCTAATTATTATGTGAAAGGTTTAAGATTTAATTAAAAAAATTCGTTGACATCTCTGAATACATTGTAATGCTTAAAACAACATAAAAATACATTGCCCCATTTATTTTAGTAACTTCTTTTTGAATTTAAATGTTTTCTCTTGTAACAATAAATTGCATACAATATTTAACAAAAAACAAAGAATTATAACTTTATTATAAAAACAGGATACTGTGTTGTGCAACAATAAAAATCATATATGTAGGATGATCAAACTACATATCTCCTGACACGATGTCTTCGGTATGAATCATTGATCACTTTAAGGTGCATCTGTACACAAATATTTTTATAATAATTTTTAGAAAGTAAAATACAGCATCAGAGAAAAACTTATTTCAGTTGTATTTGGTTATTGTCGTTGGTCGCAGTTTTCCATCTTTGCTGTTCTCACACAGAACACGTTAAGAAGCCGAGTCGACGCGTCCTCTGGCGTCTCTCCTACTCCGCCGCCGAGAAAGCGATAATCTACTGTGACGACGACCAGACGTGTCGCAAGGACGTGCTTCGCCTGCTCAAGACGGACCTTCTCGATTTCTACGCGACTCAGCAAGGCAATCCGCACGAGTTCTGCTCTTACTACCTGAAAATCCTCACGCTGAATCTGTACGACCGGCTTCCCAGTAACACCCAGTGGGAGCAGAGTACAATGTTACTGCCTAGGTATGTAGATGCGCTGCGCTACTGGCAACAGATCCTCCAGGAAAGACACCTTCCGTACTATTTCACTAGAAGAGAAAATTTACTGGAGCAAACCGGACTCGTCCAGGGAGCAGATTCACAGCTGCTCGCGCTACTTGGTCACGTGTCAGCTCTTCTGGCGAAATACGAAGACAGGAGACTGGGCAAGTAAACTGGATCACATGGTTCATCCGAAGCTAAAGGTGATGCTGTATGATGCATCAAATCCAGTACATCGACATCGAAGAATAACTCTTCTGGATGAGGAAAGATGAGGCCACTATATATATGTATGTTTGTATGTATGTATGTATGTATGTATGTATATATATATATATATATATATATATATATATATATATATATATATATATATATATATATATATATATATATATATATATATATATATATATATATATGTCTCGTTAATTGGTTAGGTATTACTTTGAAACATTTAATGAACTTTTTAACCAATCTTTTTTGTGTATTTAGGACACAGTTTTAATTTGTTTCGTTGTGCCACAAATATGCAAACGACGTTAGTATAGTCTTTCCTTTGCTTTATGTATATGACTATACTGTTATATCCTGTACATCCTGTATTGTTTCGAAGACAATACATAGTGCTCATATAAGTCTTTTCTTGTTTAACGTATCCCAGAGCCCGATGTAACCTCTCCTAGCGGTTCGTAGTTGTTGATCGGCCACTTGCTGCTACATTTAGAATCGTTTCAAGTTTTGTGTACAGTTATCCTATTGGAAGCTAATGTTTGTTTGCTGTCACATTGCTTAATAGGTCGCATGACTGCTAGTTATCTGGCCGATATAAATTGATATGACATATAAATGACAATGTGGGAACATGCGAACTGTCAATTTATTTGTTATCCACATGCCGCTTAGAATTTGCTGCTTGAGGTGACTGGGTGACTATATTTTGTGTGTGGCGCGGCAGCTTGATGGTTACGGACTGGATACCACAGCTGCGGTCTTTAAGAACTTTCGTTTTCAAATCTGGATTTAATGTACCCTATATTCGTGTGAACTAATAAACAGGAAGGTCAACTGTGGTCTTACCCTATATTGATTGTCTGTATCAGTTCAACGGACCACCCTCCTTTGTCCAGCATTGACCACCCTCCTTTGTCCAGCATTGACCACCCTAGTGAACCCCCAGTTAGACAAACCTGTGTTCTGACTCATCATATATACTAAGTCAGTAAATATCATAAACTAATATATTATTATATTATTAAAAACGTATTATAGTCTTCTATAAAGTGGTATATAGCACGGTTGCTCTTTACAAGGTGGCACTTCATTCGTCATAATGCAAGAGTGCCTGCTTCGGCTCGAAGTCTGTACATCCACAACATGTGACTGGACAATAACCGAGAACCAACCCGCACCATAACGCCAAATATACACACACACGCACGCACGCACGCACGCACGCACGCACGCACACACACACACACACACACACACACACACACACACACATTACACATACATACAATAATGACGCTAGTGGAATTGTCACCGGGACAAGGACATGAGCTAGGCGTACTAGTCACCGTAGAGAACCCCACAGTACAGTTATTGGCGCTACGACACTGAGTCACCAGTATTGTATTACCATTGGACCTGTGCGGTCGACAGTAACAAGCACGTTTGCTTTCATTTTAGTAGTTAAGCTGTAATAAACGCAATTTATCTTACAAACTATAGTCTTACAGTGGACTAATCTTAATTTAGACGTAAGCTTGCTACTCGCAGCGTACATATTATTATAGTGATTAAACTGTCACATTAGTGAGACGTGTTTGAACTCATTGTACATTTACTACACTGAAGTTATTTAGTAGATGCTGGTATGACATAATTATGACGAAGACTGGGTGCTGTGCTGTAAGGAATAAACCCTGCGCCTCCAGTGGGTTGTTGCCGTGCAACAGCATCGATGTCACTGACCTGTGAATGCATCGCTGTATCATGTGTCAACTGACAAAGGTTCAGTGGTGTTGTACTAACAACGGGTGTTCTATTGATGTCTGTGGTGAGAGCATAGATTGTGGCATCAAAGGATAGTGCGTGGGCGACCGGATAGGACTACGCTCTGCAACAAAGGCGAACTTATCAAGCGTTTATATATATATATATATATATATATATATATATATATATATATATATATATATATATATATATATATATATATATATATATATATATATATATATATATATATATAGGCGTACGAGTCACCGTAGAGAACCCCACAGTAAAGTTACGAGCACGTACTACGACACTGCGTCACCAGTACTGTAATACCACTGGACCTGTGCGGTCAGCAGTAACAGGCTAATGTACTCTTACAGTAATGGACGAGTGAAACGGAGAACATTAAGTGTAAACTGCACGAGTACAGTGAACACGATATCGAAAGTTACCAGTAACATAACTGCCACCTGGTAAGTCCTTACACTCATTCATAAAGTAGGTCACACTGAGGGGGTGGAGGTTTCCGTATAAGTGCGTCACACTGAGGTGGTGGAGGTGTCCGGATAAGTACGTCATACTGAGGGGGTGGAGGTGTCCGGATAAGTATGTCACACTGAGGGGGTGGAGGTGTCAGGATAAGTACGTCACACTGAGGGGGTCCGGATAAGTACGTCACACTGAGGGGGTGGAGGTGTCCGGATAAGTACGTCATACTGAGGGGGTCCGGATAAGTACCTCACACTGAGGGGGTGGAGGTGTCCGGATAAGTACGTCACACTGAGGTGGTGGAGGTGTCCGGATAAGTGCGTCACACTGAGGGGGTGGAGGTGGCCGGATAAGTACGTCACACTGAGGGGGTGGAGGTGTCCGGATAAGTGCGTCACACTGAGGTGGTGGAGGTGTCCGGATAAGTACGTCACACTGAGGGGGTGGAGGTGGCCGGATAAGTGCGTCACACTGAGGGGGTGGAGGTGTCCGGATAAGTACGTCACACTGAGGGGGTGGAGGTGTCCAGATAAGTGCGTCACACTGAGGTGGTGGAGGTGTCCGGATAAGTACGTCACACTGAGGGGGTGGAGGTGTCCGGATAAGCGTTCCGGAGCATTACATGGGGTAGTGGTGTGTCTTGGCGATCGTTATGTTCGTTATTAAAACATGTATTTTTTCTTACTCGTCTAGCTGTTGATATCAGACTGATAGTATCGATTAACATGCTGTGTTGGGGTATATTTCAACTGAATATGAATGGAAAATAAATGCTGACTCTGCCATGCGCCTGAGAAGTATGTAATGGCGCGCGAAAAAATTGCAAACTTGATAAAAATAGATGTATGCATAATAGATGGGGTATGTCTCAGAACCAACGTAGTTTTCGGGCCGGGTGTACAGGCCAGCGTTACGAAGCGTGACACCAGGGTACGGGTGAGGGTGTGAGTCGAAAAGCTAGTAGGGTGACGCACTTTATGGATAGCCCCGGGTGTCAGAGAAAACCGTTCATCGGCTTCTTACGCCGGTTGAAATATGCCACTAATGTCCTGTTGACAAAAGAGAAGCGTGCTGTTGACAATGAATGCCGGCCTGTGTGCAGTGGCTCTAGTGCGATCAAATTAAAGGCTTTCATGAGAATGTCGCGATATCTGTGCTGTATAACCAGTACCAGTATAACGGAAAGGAACAGGATATGTACTGATTGTGTAACTGCTAGCAGTGCATGTTTAGAGCAAAATTTGCACGTATTTTATGAAGCACATATAGATGAACAATTGTCTCGATACTACAATGTTTTAATTGCTCATGTATTCGCAATAAGTTTTCGATGTCAAAAACGCATTGTGTTTAGTTTTAATTCAAATCACCACCCACCTCCTCAGACCACCATCCACCCCCTCAGTACATTGTGTGGGACATAAAATAACGCGCATATTGTTAATCAAAAGACACAACCATGACAATAAACCATGACCAGGGTTTCAATATTTGTTCATAAATTTAACGAAACATTCGTATAAAATATAAACACAAAACACACAAAAACACAAGAAATGCAAAATCACTAAACAGATTCAAGTGACGTGACGTGGCTACCAAGACAATACCAATCACACTCCCCGGTTCTCACATCCACAATAGCGTCAACCTACATTAATACCAGTTTCACTCATTAGGTGGCGCCACCGCTGCCGGGAATCGTTTGTTCCACGACCAAACAACCACACACCAATACGTATTGCTACGCGTGTCTTAGACTTTGACAACTGATGCGTCTGTTGGTGCCTTGCTGAACCGACACAATCTCGAAACACTCGGCTTGAATGACACATTTCGGATTGTCACGATGGCGACCACCGCTCCCCACACCCAAGTCACCCAAGCAAACTGTTCATCCTTCCTAGCAATCTGTGCCTATGGGAATGGCTATATCTTCTGTAAACCACTTCTGTGTTAGGGTTAGGGTTAGCTAAGGATGGGGTTAGCTAGGTATGGGGTTAAATAAGGTTAAGTTTGGATACCTTCATTTCCTTGTGCTCAAGCACTTACAAAGTATGCACACAACACGAAATTGGTATTGATATGTGTTGATTATAAATTCTGGAATGGCAACAGTTATTGTTTATACCAAGAATTGCTTATTGTCTGCGTTTAGCTTACCAAAAGCTCTGTCTTGCTAACATTTGAACCATAAAAAAATGTGTTTATTAACAATTAAATATGATATTAAACATCAGTTTGCGCAAAATATCAGCTCGTGCACATCAAACGTTATAGTACAAAACTAAAATATACGTTTATTTGACTTCGTTTTAATTTAGTAGATATATTATAGCACTATATATATATATATATATATATATATATATATATATATATATATACATACATACATACAATAATGACGCTAGTGGAATTGTCACGGGGACAAGGACATGAGCTAGGCGTACTAGTCACCGTAGAGAACCCCACAGTACAGTTATTGGAGCTACGACACTGAGTCACCAGTACTGTATTACCACTGGACCTGTGCGGTCGACAGTAACACGCACGTTTGCTTTCATTTTAGTAGTTAAGCTGTAATAAACGCAATTTATTTTACAAACTATAGCCTTAGAGTGGACTAATCTTAATTTAGACGTAAGCTTACTACTCGCAGCGTACATATTATTATAGTGATTAAACTGTCACACTAGTGAGACATGTGTTTGAACTCATTGTACATTTACTACACTGAAGTTATTTAGTAGATGCTGGTATGACATAATTATGACGAAGACTGGGTGCTGTGCTGTAAGGAATAAACCCTGCGCCCCAGTGGGTTGTTGCCGTGCAACAGCATCGATGTCACTGACCTGTGAATGCATCGCTGTATCATGTGTCAACTGACAAAGGTTCAGTGGTGTTGTACTAACAACGGGTGTTCTATTGATGTCTGTGGTGAGCGCATAGAGTAGTGGCATCAAAGGATAGTGCGTGGGCGACCGGATAGGACTACGCTCTGCAACAAAGGCGAACGTATCAAGCGTACGAGTCACCGTAGAGAACCCCACAGTAAAGTTACGAGCACATACTACGACACTGCGTCACCAGTACTGTAATACCACTGGACCTGTGCGGTCGACAGTAACAGGCTAATGTACTCTTACAGTAATGGACGAGTGAAACGGAGAACATTAAGTGTAAACTGCACAAGTACAGTGAACACGATATCGAAAGTTACCAGTAACATAACTGCCACCTGGTAAGTCTTTACACTCATTCATAAAGTAGGTCACACTGAGGGGGTGGAGGTGTCCGGATAAGTACGTCACACTGAGGTGGTGGAGGTGTCCGGATAAGTACGTCACACTGAGTGGGTGGAGGTGTCCGGATAAGTACGTCACACTGAGGGGGTGGAGGTGTCCGGATAAGTACGTCACACTGAGGGGGTGGAGGTGTCCGGATAAGTACGTCACACTGAGGTGGTGGAGGTGTCCGGATAAGTACGTCACACTGAGGGGGTGGAGGTGGCCGGATAAGTGCGTCACACTGAGGGGTGGAGGTGTCCGGATAAGTGCGTCACACTGAGGTGGTGGAGGTGTCCGGATAAGTGCGTCACACTGAGGGGGTGGAGGTGGCCGGATAAGTACGTCACACTGAGGGGGTGGAGGTGTCCGGATAAGTACGTCACACTGAGGGGGTGGAGGTGTCCGGATAAGTGCGTCACACTGAGGTGGTGGAGGTGTCCGGATAAGTACGTCACACTGAGGGGGTGGAGGTGTCCGGATAAGTACGTCACACTGAGGGGTGGAGGTGTCCGGATAAGTACGTCACACTGAGGGGGTGGAGGTGTCCGGATAAGTACGTCACACTGAGGGGATCGAGGTGTCCGGATAAGTACGTCACACTGAGGGGGTGGAGGTGTCCGGATAAGTACGTCACACTGAGGTGGTGGAGGTGTCCGGATAAGTACGTCACACTGAGGGGGTGGAGGTGGCCGGATAAGTACGTCACACTGAGGGGGTGGAGGTGTCCGGATAAGTGCGTCACACTGAGGTGGTGGAGGTGTCCGGATAAGTACGTCACACTGAGGGGGTGGAGGTGTCCGGATAAGCGTTCCGGAGCATTACATGGGGTAGTGGTGTGTCTTGGCGATCGTTATGTTCGTTATTAAAACATGTATTTTTTCTTACTCGTCTAGCTGTTGATATCAGACTGATAGTATCGATTAACATGCTGTGTTGGGGTATATTTCAACTGAATATGAATGGAAAATAAATGCTGACTCTGCCATGCGCCTGAGAAGTATGTAATGGCGCGCGAAAAAATTGCAAACTTGATAAAAATAGATGTATGCATAATAGATGGGGTATGTCTCAGAACCAACGTAGTTTTCGGGCCGGGTGTACAGGCCAGCGTTACGAAGCGTGACACCAGGGTACGGGTGAGGGTGTGAGTCGAAAAGCTAGTAGGGTGACGCACTTTATGGATAGCCCCGGGTGTCAGAGAAAACCGTTCATCGGCTTCTTACGCCGGTTGAAATATGCCACTAATGTCCTGTTGACAAAAGAGAAGCGTGCTGTTGACAATGAATGCCGGCCTGTGTGCAGTGGCTCTAGTGCGATCAAATTAAAGGCTTTCATGAGAATGTCGCGATATCTGTGCTGTATAACCAGTACCAGTATAACGGAAAGGAACAGGATATGTACTGATTGTGTAACTGCTAGCAGTGCATGTTTAGAGCAAAATTTGCACGTATTTTATGAAGCACATATAGATGAACAATTGTCTCGATACTACAATGTTTTAATTGCTCATGTATTCGCAATAAGTTTTCGATGTCAAAAAACGCATTGTGTTTAGTTTTAATTCAAATCACCACCCACCTCCTCAGACCACCATCCACCCCCTCAGTACATTGTGTGGGACATAAAATAACGCGCATATTGTTAATCAAAAGACACAACCATGACAATAAACCATGACCAGGGGTTTCAATATTTGTTCATAAATTTAACGAAACATTCGTATAAAATATAAACACAAAACACACAAAAACACAAGAAATGCAAAATCACTAAACAGATTCAAGTGACGTGACGTGGCTACCAAGACAATACCAATCACACTCCCCGGTTCTCACATCCACAATAGCGTCAACCTACATTAATACCAGTTTCACTCATTAGGTGGCGCCACCGCTGCCGGGAATCGTTTGTTCCACGACCAAACAACCACACACCAATACGTATTGCTACGCGTGTCTTAGACTTTGACAACTGATGCGTCTGTTGGTGCCTTGCTGAACCGACACAATCTCGAAACACTCGGCTTGAATGACACATTTCGGATTGTCACGATGGCGACCACCGCTCCCCACACCCAAGTCACCCAAGCAAACTGTTCATCCTTCCTAGCAATCTGTGCCTATGGGAATGGCTATATCTTCTGTAAACCACTTCTGTGTTAGGGTTAGGGTTAGCTAAGGATGGGGTTAGCTAGGTATGGGGTTAAATAAGGTTAAGTTTGGATACCTTCATTTCCTTGTGCTCAAGCACTTACAAAGTATGCACACAACACGAAATTGGTATTGATATGTGTTGATTATAAATTCTGGAATGGCAACAGTTATTGTTTATACCAAGAATTGCTTATTGTCTGCGTTTAGCTTACCAAAAGCTCTGTCTTGCTAACATTTGAACCATAAAAAAATGTGTTTATTAACAATTAAATATGATATTAAACATCAGTTTGCGCAAAATATCAGCTCGTGCACATCAAACGTTATAGTACAAAACTAAAATATACGTTTATTTGACTTCGTTTTAATTTAGTAGATATATTATAGCACTATATATATATATATATATATATATATATATATATATATATATATATATATATATATATATATATATATATATATACATACATACATACAATAATGACGCTAGTGGAATTGTCACGGGGACAAGGACATGAGCTAGGCGTACTAGTCACCGTAGAGAACCCCACAGTACAGTTATTGGAGCTACGACACTGAGTCACCAGTACTGTATTACCACTGGACCTGTGCGGTCGACAGTAACACGCACGTTTGCTTTCATTTTAGTAGTTAAGCTGTAATAAACGCAATTTATTTTACAAACTATAGCCTTAGAGTGGACTAATCTTAATTTAGACGTAAGCTTACTACTCGCAGCGTACATATTATTATAGTGATTAAACTGTCACACTAGTGAGACATGTGTTTGAACTCATTGTACATTTACTACACTGAAGTTATTTAGTAGATGCTGGTATGACATAATTATGACGAAGACTGGGTGCTGTGCTGTAAGGAATAAACCCTGCGCCCCAGTGGGTTGTTGCCGTGCAACAGCATCGATGTCACTGACCTGTGAATGCATCGCTGTATCATGTGTCAACTGACAAAGGTTCAGTGGTGTTGTACTAACAACGGGTGTTCTATTGATGTCTGTGGTGAGCGCATAGAGTAGTGGCATCAAAGGATAGTGCGTGGGCGACCGGATAGGACTACGCTCTGCAACAAAGGCGAACGTATCAAGCGTACGAGTCACCGTAGAGAACCCCACAGTAAAGTTACGAGCACATACTACGACACTGCGTCACCAGTACTGTAATACCACTGGACCTGTGCGGTCGACAGTAACAGGCTAATGTACTCTTACAGTAATGGACGAGTGAAACGGAGAACATTAAGTGTAAACTGCACAAGTACAGTGAACACGATATCGAAAGTTACCAGTAACATAACTGCCACCTGGTAAGTCTTTACACTCATTCATAAAGTAGGTCACACTGAGGGGGTGGAGGTGTCCGGATAAGTACGTCACACTGAGGTGGTGGAGGTGTCCGGATAAGTACGTCACACTGAGTGGGTGGAGGTGTCCGGATAAGTACGTCACACTGAGGGGGTGGAGGTGTCCGGATAAGTACGTCACACTGAGGGGGTGGAGGTGTCCGGATAAGTACGTCACACTGAGGTGGTGGAGGTGTCCGGATAAGTACGTCACACTGAGGGGGTGGAGGTGGCCGGATAAGTGCGTCACACTGAGGGGGTGGAGGTGTCCGGATAAGTGCGTCACACTGAGGTGGTGGAGGTGTCCGGATAAGTGCGTCACACTGAGGGGGTGGAGGTGGCCGGATAAGTACGTCACACTGAGGGGGTGGAGGTGTCCGGATAAGTACGTCACACTGAGGGGGTGGAGGTGTCCGGATAAGTGCGTCACACTGAGGTGGTGGAGGTGTCCGGATAAGTACGTCACACTGAGGGGGTGGAGGTGTCCGGATAAGTACGTCACACTGAGGGGGTGGAGGTGTCCGGATAAGTACATCACACTGAGGGGGTGGAGGTGTCCGGATAAGTACGTCACACTGAGGGGATCGAGGTGTCCGGATAAGTACGTCACACTGAGGGGGTGGAGGTGTCCGGATAAGTACGTCACACTGAGGGGGTGGAGGTGTCCGGATAAGTACGTCACACTGAGGGGGTGGAGGTGGCCGGATAAGTACGTCACACTGAGGGGGTGGAGGTGTCCGGATAAGTGCGTCACACTGAGGTGGTGGAGGTGTCCGGATAAGTACGTCACACTGAGGGGGTGGAGGTGTCCGGATAAGCGTTCCGGAGCATTACATGGGGTAGTGGTGTGTCTTGGCGATCGTTATGTTCGTTATTAAAACATGTATTTTTTCTTACTCGTCTAGCTGTTGATATCAGACTGATAGTATCGATTAACATGCTGTGTTGGGGTATATTTCAACTGAATATGAATGGAAAATAAATGCTGACTCTGCCATGCGCCTGAGAAGTATGTAATGGCGCGCGAAAAAATTGCAAACTTGATAAAAATAGATGTATGCATAATAGATGGGGTCTGTCTCAGAACCAACGTAGTTTTCGGGCCGGGTGTACAGGCCAGCGTTACGAAGCGTGACACCAGGGTACGGGTGAGGGTGTGAGTCGAAAAGCTAGTAGGGTGACGCACTTTATGGATAGCCCCGGGTGTCAGAGAAAACCGTTCATCGGCTTCTTACGCCGGTTGAAATATGCCACTAATGTCCTGTTGACAAAAGAGAAGCGTGCTGTTGACAATGAATGCCGGCCTGTGTGCAGTGGCTCTAGTGCGATCAAATTAAAGGCTTTCATGAGAATGTCGCGATATCTGTGCTGTATAACCAGTACCAGTATAACGGAAAGGAACAGGATATGTACTGATTGTGTAACTGCTAGCAGTGCATGTTTAGAGCAAAATTTGCACGTATTTTATGAAGCACATATAGATGAACAATTGTCTCGATACTACAATGTTTTAATTGCTCATGTATTCGCAATAAGTTTTCGATGTCAAAAACGCATTGTGTTTAGTTTTAATTCAAATCACCACCCACCTCCTCAGACCACCATCCACCCTCAGTACATTGTGTGGGACATAAAATAACGCGCATATTGTTAATCAAAAGACACAACCATGACAATAAACCATGACCAGGGGTTTCAATATTTGTTCATAAATTTAACGAAACATTCGTATAAAATATAAACACAAAACACACAAAAACACAAGAAATGCAAAATCACTAAACAGATTCAAGTGACGTGACGTGGCTACCAAGACAATACCAATCACACTCCCCGGTTCTCACATCCACAATAGCGTCAACCTACATTAATACCAGTTTCACTCATTAGGTGGCGCCACCGCTGCCGGGAATCGTTTGTTCCACGACCAAACAACCACACACCAATACGTATTGCTACGCGTGTCTTAGACTTTGACAACTGATGCGTCTGTTGGTGCCTTGCTGAACCGACACAATCTCGAAACACTCGGCTTGAATGACACATTTCGGATTGTCACGATGGCGACCACCGCTCCCCACACCCAAGTCACCCAAGCAAACTGTTCATCCTTCCTAGCAATCTGTGCCTATGGGAATGGCTATATCTTCTGTAAACCACTTCTGTGTTAGGGTTAGGGTTAGCTAAGGATGGGGTTAGCTAGGTATGGGGTTAAATAAGGTTAAGTTTGGATACCTTCATTTCCTTGTGCTCAAGCACTTACAAAGTATGCACACAACACGAAATTGGTATTGATATGTGTTGATTATAAATTCTGGAATGGCAACAGTTATTGTTTATACCAAGAATTGCTTATTGTCTGCGTTTAGCTTACCAAAAGCTCTGTCTTGCTAACATTTGAACCATAAAAAAATGTGTTTATTAACAATTAAATATGATATTAAACATCAGTTTGCGCAAAATATCAGCTCGTGCACATCAAACGTTATAGTACAAAACTAAAATATACGTTTATTTGACTTCGTTTTAATTTAGTAGATATATTATAGCACTATATATATATATATATATATATATATATATATATACATACATACATACAATAATGACGCTAGTGGAATTGTCACGGGGACAAGGACATGAGCTAGGCGTACTAGTCACCGTAGAGAACCCCACAGTACAGTTATTGGAGCTACGACACTGAGTCACCAGTACTGTATTACCACTGGACCTGTGCGGTCGACAGTAACACGCACGTTTGCTTTCATTTTAGTAGTTAAGCTGTAATAAACGCAATTTATTTTACAAACTATAGCCTTAGAGTGGACTAATCTTAATTTAGACGTAAGCTTACTACTCGCAGCGTACATATTATTATAGTGATTAAACTGTCACACTAGTGAGACATGTGTTTGAACTCATTGTACATTTACTACACTGAAGTTATTTAGTAGATGCTGGTATGACATAATTATGACGAAGACTGGGTGCTGTGCTGTAAGGAATAAACCCTGCGCCCCAGTGGGTTGTTGCCGTGCAACAGCATCGATGTCACTGACCTGTGAATGCATCGCTGTATCATGTGTCAACTGACAAAGGTTCAGTGGTGTTGTACTAACAACGGGTGTTCTATTGATGTCTGTGGTGAGCGCATAGAGTAGTGGCATCAAAGGATAGTGCGTGGGCGACCGGATAGGACTACGCTCTGCAACAAAGGCGAACGTATCAAGCGTACGAGTCACCGTAGAGAACCCCACAGTAAAGTTACGAGCACATACTACGACACTGCGTCACCAGTACTGTAATACCACTGGACCTGTGCGGTCGACAGTAACAGGCTAATGTACTCTTACAGTAATGGACGAGTGAAACGGAGAACATTAAGTGTAAACTGCACAAGTACAGTGAACACGATATCGAAAGTTACCAGTAACATAACTGCCACCTGGTAAGTCTTTACACTCATTCATAAAGTAGGTCACACTGAGGGGGTGGAGGTGTCCGGATAAGTACGTCACACTGAGGTGGTGGAGGTGTCCGGATAAGTACGTCACACTGAGTGGGTGGAGGTGTCCGGATAAGTACGTCACACTGAGGGGGTGGAGGTGTCCGGATAAGTACGTCACACTGAGGGGTGGAGGTGTCCGGATAAGTACGTCACACTGAGGTGGTGGAGGTGTCCGGATAAGTACGTCACACTGAGGGGGTGGAGGTGGCCGGATAAGTGCGTCACACTGAGGGGGTGGAGGTGTCCGGATAAGTGCGTCACACTGAGGTGGTGGAGGTGTCCGGATAAGTGCGTCACACTGAGGGGGTGGAGGTGGCCGGATAAGTCCGTCACACTGAGGGGGTGGAGGTGTCCGGATAAGTACGTCACACTGAGGGGGTGGAGGTGTCCGGATAAGTGCGTCACACTGAGGTGGTGGAGGTGTCCGGATAAGTACGTCACACTGAGGGGGTGGAGGTGTCCGGATAAGTACGTCACACTGAGGGGGTGGAGGTGTCCGGATAAGTACGTCACACTGAGGGGGTGGAGGTGTCCGGATAAGTACGTCACACTGAGGGGATCGAGGTGTCCGGATAAGTACGTCACACTGAGGGGGTGGAGGTGTCCGGATAAGTACGTCACACTGAGGTGGTGGAGGTGTCCGGATAAGTACGTCACACTGAGGGGGTGGAGGTGGCCGGATAAGTACGTCACACTGAGGGGGTGGAGGTGTCCGGATAAGTGCGTCACACTGAGGTGGTGGAGGTGTCCGGATAAGTACGTCACACTGAGGGGGTGGAGGTGTCCGGATAAGCGTTCCGGAGCATTACATGGGGTAGTGGTGTGTCTTGGCGATCGTTATGTTCGTTATTAAAACATGTATTTTTTCTTACTCGTCTAGCTGTTGATATCAGACTGATAGTATCGATTAACATGCTGTGTTGGGGTATATTTCAACTGAATATGAATGGAAAATAAATGCTGACTCTGCCATGCGCCTGAGAAGTATGTAATGGCGCGCGAAAAAATTGCAAACTTGATAAAAATAGATGTATGCATAATAGATGGGGTCTGTCTCAGAACCAACGTAGTTTTCGGGCCGGGTGTACAGGCCAGCGTTACGAAGCGTGACACCAGGGTACGGGTGAGGGTGTGAGTCGAAAAGCTAGTAGGGTGACGCACTTTATGGATAGCCCCGGGTGTCAGAGAAAACCGTTCATCGGCTTCTTACGCCGGTTGAAATATGCCACTAATGTCCTGTTGACAAAAGAGAAGCGTGCTGTTGACAATGAATGCCGGCCTGTGTGCAGTGGCTCTAGTGCGATCAAATTAAAGGCTTTCATGAGAATGTCGCGATATCTGTGCTGTATAACCAGTACCAGTATAACGGAAAGGAACAGGATATGTACTGATTGTGTAACTGCTAGCAGTGCATGTTTAGAGCAAAATTTGCACGTATTTTATGAAGCACATATAGATGAACAATTGTCTCGATACTACAATGTTTTAATTGCTCATGTATTCGCAATAAGTTTTCGATGTCAAAAAACGCATTGTGTTTAGTTTTAATTCAAATCACCACCCACCTCCTCAGACCACCATCCACCCCCTCAGTACATTGTGTGGGACATAAAATAACGCGCATATTGTTAATCAAAAGACACAACCATGACAATAAACCATGACCAGGGGTTTCAATATTTGTTCATAAATTTAACGAAACATTCGTATAAAATATAAACACAAAACACACAAAAACACAAGAAATGCAAAATCACTAAACAGATTCAAATGACGTGACGTGGCTACCAAGACAATACCAATCACACTCCCCGGTTCTCACATCCACAATAGCGTCAACCTACATTAATACCAGTTTCACTCATTAGGTGGCGCCACCGCTGCCGGGAATCGTTTGTTCCACGACCAAACAACCACATATCAATACGTATTGCTACGCGTGTCTTAGACTTTGACAACTGATGCGTCTGTTGGTGCCTTGCTGAACCGACACAATCTCGAAACACACGGCTTGAATGACACATTTCGGATTGTCACGATGGCGTGGTCTAAACAGTATAATTTTTGTGGACTGATATCTGCGCACTGCTAAATGCTGAACATTTTGACAAAATTGTTAACGCTCTTCTGATAACCGAGTTGACCAAAATACTGAAACCTCCAAGAAAATAGTTCGATACGAAAACAAAAACCACATTAAATGAAGAGATGTTCGCTTTTGAGTTTGTATGTACATGGCTTGTTTTTCCAGTGCATGTAGCCATTTACCAGGTTTGCAAAGGTTAATAACTAGCAATAGTCATTGCTCATTGGTCATAATGATGTGACAATAAAATCTTAAGTTCTTTGATATTAAAATAGTTTCATTGTCCTAGATGTAGATAAGTTATCAATAGAATAGTAATATTTTAATAAATACATTTGTAATATATTGCGATATCGATATAATTGTAATTTGAAACAAAATTACATCTCATTGTTGCTAGAACTACTTTGAGGATGGCAATGTTTTCGACTGAATATAATCACTAGTTGGAACAGTTGCTGATATTAAATAATTATTTTAACTTTTCAGGGAAAACAGTTGATAAACACAAACTACACTGACAGTAAGTGGCAGAACAAGGTTACCGCCATGGAGCGTTGTCCTTACTGCAATGAGATGTTCACTCGTGTGAAGACACATTTGCGGTACTGCAAACATAAGCCAGACGATGAAGAACGTCATGGATGTCGTCGAAAGGAGGATTCTTCCGACAAACAACAATGCCCTCATTGTCATGAGCTTTTCACTTGTGTGAAGACACATTTGCGGTACTGCAAACATAAGCCAGAAGGCGAAGAACTTCATGGATGTCGTCGAAAGGAGGATTCTTCCGACAAACAACAATGCCCTCATTGTCATGAGCTTTTCACTTGTGTGAAGACACATTTGCGGTACTGCAAACATAAGCCAGAAGGCAAAGAACTTCATGGATGTCGTCGAAAGGAGGATTCTTCCGACAAACAACAATGCCCTCATTGTCATGAGCTTTTCACTCGTGTGAAGACACATTTGCGGTACTGCAAACATAAACCAGAAGGCGAAGAACTTCATGGATGTCGTCGAAAGGAGGATTCTTCCGACAAACAACAATGCCCTCATTGTCATGAGCTTTTCACTTGTGTGAAGACACATTTGCGGTACTGCAAACATAAACCAGAAGGCGAAGAACTTCATGGATGTCGTCGAAAGGAGGATTCTTCCGACAAACAACAATGCCCTCATTGTCATGAGCTTTTCACTTGTGTGAAGACACATTTGCGGTATTGCAAACATAAACCAGAAGGTGAAGAACTTCATGGATGTCGTCGAAAGGAGGATTCTTCCGACAAACAACAGTGTCCTCATTGTCATGAGCTTTTCACTCGTGTGAAGACACATTTGCGGTACTGCAAACATAAGCCAGAAGGTGAAGAACTTCATGGATGTCGTCGAAAGGAGGATTCTTCCGACAAACAACAATGCCCTCATTGTCATGAGCTTTTCACTTGTGTGAAGACACATTTGCGGTACTGCAAACATAAACCAGAAGGCGAAGAACTTCATGGATGTCGTCGAAAGGAGGATTCTTTCGACAGACAACAATGCCCTCATTGTCATGAGCTTTTCACTTGTGTGAAGACACATTTGCGGTACTGCAAACATAAGCCAGAAGGTGAAGAACTTCATGGATGTCGTCGAAAGGAGGATTCTTCCGACAAACAACAGTGTCCTCATTGTCATGAGCTTTTCACTTGTGTGAAGACACATTTGCGGTACTGCAAACATAAGCCAGAAGGCGAAGAACTTCATGGATGTCGTCGAAAGGAGGATTCTTCCGACAAACAACAGTGTCCTCATTGTCATGAGCTTTTCACTTGTGTGAAGACACATTTGCGGTATTGCAAACATAAACCAGAAGGTGAAGAACTTCATGGATGTCGTCGAAAGGAGGATTCTTTCGACAAACAAAAATGCCCTCATTGTCATGAGCTTTTCATTTGTGTGAAGACACATTTGCGGTACTGCAAACATAAACCAGAAGGCGAAGAACTTCATGGATGTCGTCGAAAGGAGGATTCTTCCGACAAACAACAATGCCCTCATTGTCATGAGCTTTTCACTCGTGTGAAGACACATTTGCGGTACTGCAAACATAAACAAGACGATCAAGAATTTGGTGAAGAACAACATGGATGTCGTCGAAAGGACGATGCGTATGACAAACAACAATGCCCTTACTGTCATGAGCTATTCGACTGTTTGAAAAAACATTTGCCTTACTGCACACAACAGAAGCAGTTTGTCGAAAATAACGACGATTGTCGTCGGACGTTCCTTGAACGTAACCTTCTTGACCGGCTGCGTAAAGCGAAGGTCTGTCAGAAACAGCCAGAGTCTTTGATGTCCGCTGTTGACAAAATAAGAGATGTCACCTTGGACACCCTGAAAAACGACTGTGGGGACTTCTCCACTCTGCACTGGCAAGCGATCAATTCCGGATCCTACTATGAGTGCGTAAAGGTAGGTCGCAAGATAAACAGCATAACGAGAAAGGGAGAGACAGAGAGAGACAGCGAGAGACACATACATACAGACAGGCAGACAGACAGAGAGCGAGAGAGAGAGAGAGAGGGAGAGAGAGAGAGAGAGAGAGAGAGAGAGAGAGAGGAGAGAAGTAGTATATTGGTGTTTTTGGGGCTAACAACTTCCAGTTCACACCAGGGGGCGCTGAGTACTTCCGGTTCTTGAGAATGCGCAGACGTGACCGCACGATAGTTTGGGTAGCGCACGGTCTTCTGGGTAGCATGTTCATCTCTATGGAGGCTGCCATCTTGTTTTGCGCTGATACGCTCGCCAGAGGGCGCTGTGAAATTCCGAGGAATCACCCCCCCCCTTATTAGTGCTCACCCTTTTGCAGTGAAATTGTCGCCAGGGGCGCTAAGGGACAAGTGTGTCGACGGCTCTTCTTGGTCAAGAGCAGTCACGCCACTCCTTTGCGGTCATACTGTCGCCAGGGGACTCTACGGGTCAAGTGTCGACGGTTCTGATTGGTCGAAAGCCGTCAAGTGACCTATGATGTCACAGCTGATTTGCATAAATTAGCAAAAATTGCACCATTTTGCGGTGAAACTCTCACCAGAGAGCGCTACTGTTCAATTGTGTCGACTGATCTGATTAGGCGAGAGCAGTCACGTGACTTACGACGTCACATCTCCTCATTTGTATATCACGTGACCTCTCTATGGAGGCTGCCATCTTGTTTTTGCTGCCATGTTGTTTTGCAATGATACAATCACCAGGAGGCGCTGCTACGGGTCAAATGTGTCGACGGTTCTGATTGGTCGAGAGCAGTCACGTGATCTACGACCTCACACCTCTTAATTTGTATATCACGTGACCTCTCTATGGAAGCTGCCATCTTGTTTTGCTGCCATCTTGTTTTGCAATGATACTGTCGTCGGGATGCGCTGCTACGGGTCAAATGTGACTTGTGTCGACGGTTGTGATTGATCGAGAGTCCTATGACGTCTCTCCTCATTTGCATAAATCCCCTATTATTGCTCAAACAAGGAGATATTGGGCACTGTTTTGCAGTAATACTGTCGTCAGGGGGCGCTACAGATTAAGGTCAAAGGTCGATAGCGAGCGTTCTGATTGTTCGAGAGCCCTATAACGTCACCTAATTTGCACAAATTCCCCTATTATCGCTAAAATGATGAGATTTCGGGGCATTGTTTTGCGATGATCGGATCGCCAAGAGGCGATTCGGTTTAATACTGACGATTATGGCGCTCGCTTTTTGTGACGTGTCTGGGTACAGAAACGGTTTGAACCGATTCAAACCGGTTTGAACCGATTCAAACCGGTTTCACCCGGTTTCATGTAGTTTTTTCTTCTTTTCTAGAATGTTCGAACGAAGTCACGCCAGCAAAAGAAACACGATCCCGCATTTTCACCCTGCTAGCAGACTTTAACCTAGCGGTTAAATGTTCGTGCATGTAGCAGGAAAAACGTAGCCGTGTATGTTAGCTATACGATGCATATCGCATCATTGCATTATATCGAGAACTTTTCGACGTACGTCGTTTCGCGTCGACACCTACATATCGCCTATAATGATACGAGTCTTCAAAAACACCGCGAGGTCAAAAGGTCAAGGTAAAAAAAAAACACCGCCGTTTTCTGGAACGTTCGAACGAAGTCACGCCAGCAAGAGAAACACGTCCCAGCATTTTCACCCTGCTAACAGGCTAACCTAGCGGACGAATGTTCATGCATGCAGCGGCAAAAACGTAGCCGTGCATGTAATCTATACAACACATCGCGTCATTGCATTATATCGAGAACTTTTCGACGTATGTCGTTTCGCGTCGACACTTACATACCGCCTATACTATCACGAGTCTGCATAAACACCGCGAGGTCAAAAGGTCAAGGTCAACAATGTATAAATACCGCCGCACCTGCGAGTTGTGTGTGTCTTACGCCAGCTGCATGTCCTTATTTGGTATTGTTCTGCATGCTGTGCACGTAATGTTCACGTGCTACACGCGTGCTGTACACGTGTTGTGCGCCAGAACCGGTTCAAACCTTTTCAAACCGGTTCAAACCGAATCAAACCAGAAACAAACCATGAAAAAGTGGACATGTTGTGAAAGCCGTAACACGCCCAAAGGCTGTGATTAAGAAACGTACACTGGTAATGTTGAGAATGACGGGCGGTCGACATGTGATATGCGTGGAGACATTGACCACCACGTAACATGTGTGGAGACATTGACCACCATGTGATATGCATGGAGACATTTGACACCATGTGATATCCATGGGATACATTGACTACCATGTGGTATCCATGGAGACATTGACCGCCATGTGACATGCATGGAGAAATTTACCGCTGTGAGATATGTATGGAGACATTCACCACCATGTGATATGTGTGGAGACATTTACCACTGTGTGATATGCATGGAGACATTGAACACAACTTGTCAACTCAATTGACTCGTAGCGCTCTCTGGCGACAATTTCACCGCAAAAGGGTGCCATTTTTGCTAATTTATGCAAATGAGCTGAGATGTCATAGGTCACGTGACGGCTGTCGACCAATCAGAAACGTCGACACTTGACCCGTAGCGCCCCTTGGCAACACTTTCACTGCAAAAGGGTGAACAATAATAAGGGGGGGGGTGATTCCTCGGTATTTCACAGCACCCTCTGGCCAAACGCAAAACAAGATGGCAGCCTCCATAGAGATGAACATGCTACCCAGAAGGCCGTGCGCTACAAGACAATGCCGTGTGGTCACGTCTGCGCATGCGCAAGTACCGGAAGTACTCAGCGTCCCCTGGTGTGAGCCGGAAGTGGTTAGCCCCAAATTGAGCGATATAAAGGGATTTCACCATTACTTAACAATGGAGAATCATGACTTTAAGGATTGAGAAACACCAACATACTACTGAGAGAGAGAGAGGGATACAGAGAGCTAGAGGGGGGGGACAGAGGGAAAGGGAGATAGATAGTGAGAAGGAGACAGAGAGGGACAGAGAGACAGAGATAGGGAGGGAGGGAGAGAAACATACAAAGAGAATTTCAGAAAGAAACAATAATCAAAATTACCTCGAGAGAGAGAGAGAGAGAGAGAGAGGGAGGGAGAGAGAGAGAGAGAGTGAGAGAGAGAGAGAGAATGAGAGTGAGAGAATGAGAGAGAGAGGCATTAATTTGTCAAGCAAGAAAAGCCAAACATACATTTTAAACAGGAATTGCGTTACGCATGACACATGATAAGTTGGAAACAAAATTGTTGCGACATTTCTTGTTATTCGACAGTCTCGCGGTATGTATTTTAATTTAGGTAATTCAAGTTTTGGACAAAAGTACATATCACTTTGTCGATTAGACAAGTTGATCGGATAAGGGAAATTCCCTATTCTGCCATTTAAAGAGATGCCAAGTCACATTGCACAAAAAGGCAGTGGATCTACCGTTTTTCATGATGCGACAGTAGTAGCAGATGGAGATTTTGGTGCCGTAGTCGCCGCGCCGTGGTCGCCATAGGAATGTGGGAGGGGATTTTCCTCCCTTGCGGGCGAATTTGTTGAATTCTATTGTATACTTGTTTAAATCTGGTACATTTTCTTGAGCATGTTCAATGTGAAATGATGCATGGTTTGGTAGTATATTTGGATTCCAAGTGACTAATTTGAATTGTTTATCCTTGAAATTGCGGATTGGCGGTGGTCGAGATTGTTTGCTCGAAGGCGGTCGAGCGGTAGATTCTATAAAATCAAACAAAAAGCGGTTGTTCTAGTGCATTGCTAACTCGGGTAGACCGGGGGTGGGAGGGGGGAGGAGTATACAGTAGTAGTAGAGATTAACGTCAAATGTTTACTTGGCGGACAGTTACCGGGGGTGGGAGTATTAGTGGATAGTGAGCCAACTCCAGCCAAACGGGGCTCGTTGTAAAATTTGCCGATGGAACATATAACAGTGATTCATTTTATATGGTGCCTATTAAATGTATTAAAGTGTTACTTTTATTGTTGTCTGTTACAGATCGACGAAGCAGATGAGTTTGATGTGATGTTCATCTGTAAGGTAGATTGTAAAATCAAGCCACCGCCAGCCAAGGGACAAAGGATCCCAAATATTTACGTCGTACTGGAAGCGAACAAAGAGTCCGCTCCGAGAGATCTACTCTTCCAAAATAAGTGGATCTCTCCAGACGCCTTCTACCAGTCCTTCCACAAAGCAGTTCTCGAATCGTTTAAAAAACGTGAATTACGATCGATATCACTGAAAGTGGGTATGTACCACGTTCAAATATGTTCTTGATGTATTTAAGCAACCCCATAATAATTATTCACACAGTGCATTTTTGCAATCTGAGGAATATGTTATACTATATTACAACTGTAATTACATTGAACTCTGTTGATAATGTCTGTCAACTGAAGGTATTTCGATCTTCATTAGTGGTTCAATAGCATTTGTGTTTTCAATTGTAATTACACAACATTTTGTTATGTATGCTTAAATAATTGTCGGTACCTTGTATGCGAACTCCTTTCTGTTAAATGAGCTAATTTGATAATTAGTACAGTTTGCTTGATATGTCATTTTAAGTTGGAACACATCAGCATAGCTTATCGTTTTATCACGATTATCTCAATCTAAAAACAGTCCAATGTAGAAGGTTGTGCTGATTATGCTTGGCGTAATAGTATAGCTGTTAATAATAATAATACATTTTATTTCATATAGCGCCAGATCCAATGTAATATTGTTCGTGGCGCTTTACAACATGTACAAGACAATTGTAAGTAGTTTTCTAAAATTGCTAAAATAATAATAATTATAACAATTTCTACAACCAGTAATTATAACCATTTCTACAACCTGTATACAATATATGTCTACAACCTGAATAAAATATATGTGTATGCTATGTAATTAACACATAGAATGTTAGGCATATATTAATATATAAGTACATTTTTTTATGCATAATATTAAAACGTAATAAAAATAAATAAATATATAAAAAGTAGAAAAACTAAATTAGTAAAATAAATACAGTAATTAAATAACTATTCTAAAATAAAAAATTTAGTTAGCTCACTAGGATTGACACAGAAATGTAAATACATGTGTGTGTATATATATATATATATATATATACATATATATATACATACATACATATATATATATATATATATATATATATATATATATATATATATATATATATATATATATATATACACATACACACATATATACATATATACATATATATATATACATATATATATATATATATATACATACACACACACATATACATATATATATATATATATATATATATATATATATACACACACACACATATATATATATAACGTAACTAATGTATAAGTAGTTACACAATAACAAATAAACATGTAGTTAAGTTAATAATTATAACATAACTATATTAATGCAGGAACTAGAATGTTGAACTTAGAAAGAGAGTTTAAAAAAATGAGTTTTTAGGCGTGCCTTGAAAGTGGAGAGAGTGTCTGACATTTTAATGTCAACTGGCAGAGTGTTCCACAGAGTCGCCGCAGCGACTGTAAACGAACAGTCTCCAGCTTTGACGTGACACAGTGCAGTCCAAAAATAGCTAACGTTTGGGTAGCTCCACGGTGGTCACTGTGTAGTTGCAGTGGATACCTTTGTGGTATTTTATCATCGTATACCATGGTAAAATATTATGGTGTTTTGAAACAGGTAAACCATGGTAATATACCAAAATGCAGGTTGCCACTGTATACTATACATTACCATACACAATATATGAAAAAGCATGGTATAGCATGGTCTACCACAGTTTAACATGTGATACCATGTTATGTCATGGAATACCATGTAATTCCATAGATGGCATGCCATAGTATATTTTCAGAAGAGTAATCTTTACTTACTGTTGTCAGTTTGTAGGGATAACGTTTTAATGGACACAGACTTTCCAAGTTGACACGACCAACTACCGGGAGATCTCACGGCATGGAATATTTTGAAGGAAATTTAACCAATATTTGTTCCTTAGCGGCGTCACCTATTTAATGTCTCTTATCTGAATCAGAGCCCGCGAAAAATCGTGTATCACATGCAAATGAAGCTTTTATCAGGTTTTTGGCTTGATCAAGTTTATTTACATCCACAATTCATTAAATGATACAATCTCGTATACGTGACTTTAATCAAGCCTAAAATGCTGAAAATAAACGAATGCAATCATAAAATGAAAAATAAATAAAAGCGGGATCTTCTTGTTTGAAAGCGTCAGATCGGGAGTGTGTTTCAAAAATTACAAAAAGCGTAGGATCTCTTAAGATATCGGGACACTTTGAAGGTCTGTTTACAGCAACAACGTTTACAAGCGTGTATCTTGGTGTAACCACATGCCCAGGCATTATGTTCCTATTTGGGTTGGTTATCAGGCCATTCTACAGTCGTAGTAAATTTTAGAAGGATCGGTTTGTTATTTACACAGGCTTAGGTTAGTGTCCAGAAGTAGAAAGTGAGAATTTCGCGTGAGATCTAAACAGTACGTACGATGGAGAATCCGTTTAATAACTAACTTTCCTGTATTACTGAACATTCTTCAGGATAGTTCATTTTCAAATCAGATAACTTTCATTTTACATATCCATTGTGTGTTTAGTTTACCTGGTAGAGGCTTTCATCAACGTGTCACGTTTATTTCATCAGTACCGATGACGCTTGATGACGTCATCGGTACTGATGAATTCAACGTGACCCGTTGATGAAAGCCTCTACCAGCAGAAATTTGGAGCAGCCATGGGCAGTCCGGTATCCCCCATTGTTGTCAACCTGTACATGTAGGACCTGGAGCAGAAAATAATAGCAACAGCATCGGTAGATTGCCAACCTAGAAACTGGAAACGATATGTGTACGATGTAATTTGACTGGTACACACGGGAAAGGCAAAGAAATTACAACAACACATGAACACTGTAGACCCCACAGGGAGCATCATTTTCACGCGAGAAGATGAAGAGAACAACAGCATGCCCTTCCTGGATGCGAAGTTCACCAGAAAGAAAGATGGCAGTGTGAAGTCTACAGTGGACAGGAAGAAGACGCACACCGACCAATACTTGAACTTTGTGTCCCACCAACCCAAACATCAGAAGTTAGGAGTGGTCAGAACCCTTATACACAGGTGTGAGACAATAACTTCAGAGGAGGGGGACAAGAAGGAAGAAGTGGAACACTTGAGAGAAGCTCTAAGAGTATGTGGCTATCCGTCCTGGGCCTTGAACAAGGTGACAGATAGCAGTAAGAAGAACAAGAACAAGAAATAATAAAAAACAAATGACATAAATTACAGGAGCCAAGTAGTCATCCCATACGCAGAGGGTGTCTCAGAGAGAGTACACCGAGTACTGAAGAAATATGGAGTAGCAACAGCTATGTGTCCCCACATCACCCTCAGGCGCTTGTTGGTACATCCCAAGGACAAAGTAGAGCTAGAAGAACAGGGTGAACTGGTGTACCAAACACCATGCAAGAACTGTGGTGCTGAGTACATTGGGGAGACAGGAAGACTACTAAAAACACGACTGGAGGAACACAGAAAGGATGTAGACAACACGAAAAAAGAGAAATACACAAGGAGCGAGAAAAAAGATTGATGTCTACCATCAATAAATCCGCCCTTACAGACCATGCGACAACTGAAAACCACATCATAGACTGGGAGGGAGTGAACATTGTAGACAAGGAACCCAACCGAAGAATCAGGCACATCAAGGAAGCCATCTGGATCAGAAAAACTAGAACACCCATCAACAGAGACGAGGGCAATTATAAACTGCCTCACGTGTACGATGACGTCAACAAGCATCATCGGAACTGTTGAAATCAACGTGACACGTTGATGAAAGCCTCTACCAGGTAAACTAAACACACCTTGGATATGTAAAATGAAAGTTATCTGATTTAACTTTCCTGTACTCTCCAACAGATGTGAAATACAACGCAGCGAGTCCAGCCGTTACACTGGACTACACCTCGAGTTGGGACAACAAAGAATACTCAATTGACTTGGTGCCAGCCATCGAATTCGACGGCTTCCCGGTGGTGTCAAAGAAGAAACTTCGCAACTCGTGGATACCGGAAGAGTATATTGACGGTCTTTGCGAGAAGATCCATGTTGTCGCCAAAACGCACTCGAGTGGTGAGTATTGTTTCCTCTCTGTCGAATGCTGGCGTGGAAAGTGGCGAAGTTTGAAGTAGGGATTTTAGGTTATATTGTTAAATAAAGGTTAAATTGGACGATTATTTATTCGGTAGCAGCAGTCGAGCGGTAATTGGGTTATTTGGCATATGTTGGGAGTGTTGCAACGTTCAACATTGTAGCCAAAATACATTGAAGTTGTGGGTATGATCGTGTCTTTATTAAATTCACACGTTTCCTGCATAGAAATGCATTACTGTAGACAATTTTATTTGCCGGGTAGAAATGGAACAAACGTCTATATCTAAATAATATTTAACAAAACATAATAGGTAACTCTGAAATTATAATTAAACAAAACACTAACAAAAACAATCTTATATGTACTACATTAGTTAATTAGACGTCATTCATAATTGAATGCATTAGGCAAGAACAACGGTAATTTAGTTCAACAAATCTGGAAATATTAAATGTTCAAGTGAGAGTAGATACCGGAAGCTTGGACAATTGTAACTGAAATTCTATTTTAACCTAACTAGTATATCTTGCTAAACAAAAATGCTCTGCATGTTGGTCGTATATTTATCTCTTCATAGATGAACACTTTACAAAAGATAATGTAAGAACACTATATCATACATTCCCAGATATTGAAATTTCAAAACTGATTGATATGTAATACAAAACTATGTATTATATTGATAACACATAACTATCTTGATGTCTACAAACAAGATTTTCAACAACCGATATTACACGATTTTGTAAGATTCCAAATAAGGTAAGAATTGGAATTGTAATATAATATATTTATTTATTTTGAGTTAACGGCGTGTTTTTGCATTTTACAATAATTCGATATTAAGTTAATTTTATAATAGAGTCCATTTTTTTTTATTTCTTTCTTTAAGTGATTATTTCTGGTTACAACAAATGATATAAACTAATTAACGTAAAAACGTATTTAGATTTAAAACATGATACCGTGGAGTGTAGTATTAAAAGCGTTTATTTAGGTAATTCAAATTCCACGTCCACTACAAAATGACATTCGTCGGTTTCACTCTTCCATCTTTCCTGTTCTCCCACAGAACAAAGAAAAATGCCGAGTCGACGCATCCTCTGGCGTCTCTCCTTTTCCGCCGCCGAGAAACAGATAATCTACCGTGCCGATGGCCTGTTCGCAGCAGGCCAACAAACGTGCCGCAAGGACGTGCTTCGCCTGATGAAGACGGACCTTCTCAATTTCTACGCGACCCAGCAAGGTAATCCGCGCGAGTTCTGCTCATACTACCTGAAAGTCCTCATGCTGAATCTGTACGACAAAATTCCCAGTAACGCCATGTGGGAGAAGAGTACGATGCTAGTTCCTAGGTATGTTGACGCGCTGCACTACTGGCAACAGATCCTCCGTGAAAGACTCCTTCCGTACTATTTCACCAGAAGAGAAAATCTACTGGAGCAAACCGGACTCGTCGAGGGAGCAGACTCACAGCTGCTCGCGCTACTTGGTCACGTGACAACTCTTCTAGCAACATACGGAGACTGAGATTAGTCCGATAAATTGTGTCGTTGTGGTTCCATCGCAAGCACTGGTTATGATACGTATTTCTATGGGTAGTTTCTAGCATCTAGGTTGGCACGTCAGAAAATAACTCTCTTTTTTGATAGAGAAGAGATGCTGCTGCACGTCTGTTTTGCTGTATGGGAATTACTTTAAAACAATCGCTTAAATTGGGACGATCGTACACATAAACTAACCTAAAATAGCTACAACGTCTTGACCACAACACTTTAGCATCATTTACCATTGAACATATTATATACACAACGTAACATTATCTTATGCGTCTTCATATACATTATTGATTGGTCTGAGGATCATCGAATTGTTGTGGCATGAATTTTGCATGAACGTTGGGTGTCGTAAATTCATGACTCATAAGATACCTAATTAGTGCAATGCTACTGGAAACCCGAGGCATATTGCTACAAAACCCAGGCCCATTATCTATTATTGCAAGCCCAGGAACTATTGCTGCAAACCATATACATACTGAGATTGCTGCTTTGGATTACAATGTTTTAATTCCTGTTAAAGTTCGATGTTTATAATAACATGCTTTCCAAGTCAGCACCATTTTCTGATGCTGGTAGCGTGTTTCGAATGCCTGGGTTGACAAAGTCCGCTGAGATTAAGGTGGTCGTTTTGGTTTAGTGAGTTTATACATGTTTTAGTGAACTACTTATATGCAGGATGATCTTAGTTAAGTAGTGTTTGGAAGTACAGGTTAGATTAGATTATTCTCGTGTCCGTTCTTTGTTGTTGAGCAATGTGAATAAACTTCATATAGTGTTTGACATATATACGCATGCATACTTCTCTCTTTGCTTGTGTGCATGCATGTGTCTGTGTGCGTGTGCCTGCATTCGTGCGACCACGTGCAACTGTCTGAGTATGTTTCCATAAAAAATGTCGTCCACTAGCAGAATTACAGTATCACACACGCACGCATGCACGCACGTACGCACGCACGCACGCACGCACGCACGCACGCACATCATCAATTTGGGTACATACATAATTGATGTGCGCGACAAACGGTGGCGCCACTGCACGTAACCTGGATAATCGAGATTGGTGGCGCCTCTGGTGCATAATGTATCACGATATTCATCGAAGCATGTTCCCAACAGTGGCGCCACTCGCAAAAGAGGACGGAGTGGTATTAAAACGATTGGTTGACTGGACAACGATATTGCTGTTTACAATTTGTTATATCATTTGCAACACATGTTAATGTAATTACTATCACAATTGTATGCAATTAAGATTGAGATATTTCTACAACCATTAGGAATCGATCAAATGTTAGTTGTGGCACGAGTGATACGATCAATTTGTACGCATGCGCGGAGTTTGGCGTCGACGGATTTACGACACGTAATTTTGTACTTTAAATTTAGAGAGTCACCACACTCCCCAACCGTGGCGCTATTCACTATATCACCACCGCCACAACTTGACTATAAATGATAAATGAACGGCTGGTGGAGTGGCATAAACGATTGTTTGACTGGGTATTGTTGTTTACGAATTGTTACTTCGTTGTGACTATGCACTTGAGTGACGTAACATAGTTTCACACAAAAACGACCGTTATTGTGTTTTTAAACACATTTTCAATACAAATACTATCCACGGTGGTATAATATTGAGAGATTTATTAATATAAATTAGGAGCCTCCCTGTGGCAGTGGTGATATGACCACTCTTTCTTCACTCTCACCTCTGTCTTGCGATTTGTTTCCTGTCGTGTGGTGGCTTGGCCGAGAGTGTTAATTCTAGCCAATCTGGCGAAGATGTAGCCGTGCGTATTATATTGACATGTATCTTAGTTTGTTTTAGTGTTTCGATGCGATCATCTTTGTGGGGCCATGGTCTATTTGTGGGGCCATGGTCTATTTGTGGGGCCATGGTCTATTTGTAGGGCCATGGTCTATTTGCTCTAGAAACTGTAGACAACGCAAAGTGGCCGTTCGGAGGCAAAACTCCCTATTTGACACTGATTACTTGAGGACACATCTCGCGACGCTACAACGCACGACGAACTGGTGCCTTCACTCGTCCGTATGTTGATGTCGACCTTATGCTTTCGGACGATTGCTGTCGTCGCTACACGCCAGTTACATACATTATCACGCTGACGAGTTGATAGCACCCGAGACTATATAGCTGCAGTGGTACGCGTTCACAATACCAGATTGTTTGACAAAGTTCGCAATTGTAAAGCTGCAAATGGAAAATGATATTGGATGCGAGATACACTTGTGTCGCCACCGTCCGTGATCATTTGCTGTGTGTAATGTAGTTAGGTTTCATCACCAAAGCGATCACAACATAGCGTGTGTTGACATTGATCCGTGGTAGTATAGCCAAATCCGTTGTATCGATCTGTGAGATTGATCCGTGGTGGAATAGCACAGTTATTGACTGTAACTATGAGGGACACCTTTATCATTAATCTGTGTTATGTGAATGCTCGTAGAACAACAGTGAACTGTATTGCCACGCAGGACATGTTGAACGTTGGTATTTTAATCAACATTGCCTAGGATTTTAAGACACATATTTTTTCTTCTCAATTCATTATGAGAGCGCCACTGACTGAGATTATCGTTGGGGGGATGGGGGGGGGGGGCGCTTGAAACGGATGGCGAATGTGGTATTGGCGTCAACGTCATAGGAGAGCGACTAAGACTTCGGTAGCAGGAAAGGAAAAAACTTTAAATACACCACGAACTATTTGGGCAGGACCGTGCATAGCATAAGTTTCGTGGACGAGATTCTATTGTATGCGTAGTACAACCGGTATGTTCGGGGAGTGGTTTTCGTGGTTTTTTTGTCGGCAAGTCGGCGGTGCGTTGTTTGATCATTTAATGGGCCGCTGTTAATGATTAAGGGATCCCGGTGATGGTCCGGGTGGCTTCACGTTATGGAACCTATCGACCAGAAAAACTGCGCCGGGGTCGTCCAGCTCGCGGCCCGATCATTTGTGATTCCAATGGCTGCTGCGACAAGGATAGCAGTGGCAACACGTATGTTGAGGTGGACTGTTATCCCTATTGACAAAATCAATCATGCTCACCCATTAATTTCACCAACGACGCCTGCACGTGCACACTACGAGCACACGAACTAACTGGACTGGACCGTGCGTAGTACGTGTGTTATGCACGAGATTGTCCACTGTACCGAGACACCACACATATAGTTGCGTCATACTGCATTGATAAAACAGTTATGCCAGTTCACTATGTCGAGGCAAAAACGTATGTGGAAATTTTCGCGGTTCTTTTGTTGTTCGGTATATATAGGGGAAGGCGTTGTTAGTTGAGCCACTGGGTTAGTTGAGTCACCCGTATTTCCCAGGAAATCACAACAGCGACAGTTGCACGGTACCACCCAGTGATTGAACATGTTATTAGAACACGATTGACGTATAATAGGTTACGTTTATCACAACGGTCAGAACATGTGAGCGAAAAGTATGTTTTTGCTGTTTTTAAAAACTTTTAGGAATTGTGATTAATATCTGCTGGTGTGTAAACTATCAACACACGTGACCAGAGTATGTTGTTATTGACACGTATAGATGGTTTAACTACTGACGTAGAAGAATATTATTTACATCATTTCACGCTTTAATGAGAAGTTAATTAAATAAGCTTAATTGTAGAAACGGGTTTAGTTGAGCCACCCAACACCCAAGAGAGGTTTGGTTTGAGCAGCTTTTAAAGAACGAAGACTAGTATTCCTTACCCCAAAACACATCAAGGAATTGATTTTGTCCGAACAAATTGGGACATCGGAGAGCTACAAGGCAACAAAACAGCAGTTAGTTAAACTGTTTGCGATTTGCCTATATGTCTATATTAATTAGGTGTTTTGACTTATTAATTAAGAGCGTAGACTTGTCAGAGACGTGTTGTGCCCATTGGGTAGATGTATTGGCAGAGTTGTTATGATTTTTTTGTACAAGGCCTATGTAAGTTATGCAAATAAAGCATTTACGCAACTTACGCTGCGCTGTGGCTCAACTTACCCCACACCAAGTGTTAGTTGAGCCAGTTTACCAACCTATTTGAATCAGCTAGACATAATTATCCATTTATGCTAGATATATTATCTTCGTATAAAATGATCTACTAATAATCATAGTTTATGTGAGTAAAAACAAGTTGGACTTATGAATAGGATTGCGCCCTAAACATCACAAATAATGAAAAATGGCTCATTTAACACTGCCTACATCGGAACTAGTGTCAATGTAAAGACTGAAGTATTAGCAGACAGCTAATATTAACCCTTATGTAAGTAGAACGACACATGTGTCGGCCCCCCCACCCCGCCTCGTTTGCCGTACCATTAAACACTAGCACATTACACCGTGTGTTACCGTTTGCATTGGTTGATAATTCGATTGTGTCCGATCTACAAAGTGCTACTCTGTGTATATTCCGCGATGAATGGTATCGCACCGGATTCGCAAAGTTACTGAACCGACGCTATCCGAATCGGCAATTAATGTCCGCTTCTTTGTAAATGTTCTCTGTGCCGGCTTCGCAAACGGTCACGCCCGGTGGAATCAATCTGAGGAATCGCTTGAATGATTCAGTGAGGACGGCGAAGGCACTGCCGCTGCGAAGAACACTTTTAAGAACACATTTTTACAGTAGTTTTTATGTTTAATTATGCAGATGTTAACATTTGCATATGCAGTTGTTGTTATTTTATTATTACGTATATATATATATATATATATATATATACATATATATATATATATATATATATATATATATATATATATATATATATATATATATATATATATATATATATATATATATATATATACGTATATATATATATATATATATATGTATATATATATCTATATATATATATATATATATATATATATATATATATATATACGTATATATATATATATCTATATAATATATATATATATATATATATATATATACGTATATATATATATATATATATATATATATATATATATATATATATATATATATATATATATATATATATATATATATATATATATATATATATATATATATATATATATATATATATATATACAAGCTAGTGGAATGACAGTTTGTCACGGGGACAGGGACATGAGCTAGTAGTCACCGTAGAGACCCCCACAGTCAGTTATTTATTGGAGCTACAACACTGCGTCACCAGTATTGTAATATCACTGGACCTGTGCGGTCGACAGCAACAAGCAAGTGTACTGTTCCAGCATTGGAGGAATGACGCGGAGAACATTAAGTATAAACCTTACTAGTACAGTGAGCGCGATATCGAAAGTTACCAGTAACATAACTGCCGCCTGGTAAGTCTTTACAGTTATCCATAAAGTACGTTACACTCTAGGGGTGGAGGTGCGGAGCGTTACATGGGAGTGTCTTGGCAACAATAAAGTACGTTACACTCTAGGGGTGGAGGTGCGGAGCGTTACATGGGAGTGTCTTGGCGACAATAAAGTACGTTACACTCTAGGGGTGGATGTGCGGAGCGTTACATGGGAGTGTCTTGGCGACAATAAAGTACGTTACACTCTAGGGGTGGAGGTGCGGCGCGTTACATGGGAGTGTCTTGGCGACAGTTTTGTCTTGCTCGTCTAGCTGTTGATATCAAACTGATAGCATCGATTGATATGCTAGTGTTGGGGTATATTTCAACTAAATACGAACGGAAAAGGAATGCTGAATCTATCATGCGCGTGAGAAGTCTGTCATTGCGCGTGAAAAGTCTGCAAACTTGGTGCAAATCATAGTAGATGGGGGTCTGTTTCAAAACGAACGTAGTTTTGGGGAAGGGTGTACAGGCCAGCGTTACGAAGCGTGACAAGAGGGTAGTGGGAGGGTGTGAGTCAAAAAGTAGGGTGACGCACTTTACGGATAGCCCCGAGTGTCAGAGAAAACCATTCACTGGCTTCTTACGCCGGTCGAAATATGCCACTAATATCGCGTTCACAAAAGAGAAGCGCTCTGTTGACAATGAATGCCGGCCTGTGTGCAGTGGCTGTAGCGCGCTCAAAGGCCTTTCTGAGAATGTCGCGATATTTGTGCTGTGTAACCAGTACCAGTATAACGGAAAGGAACAGCATATGTACTGATTCTGCAACTGCTAGCAGTGCATGTTTAAAGCAACATTTACACGTATTTTATAAAGCACACAGATGAACAATTGTTGGACTATCGACATTACAATGTCTTCCTTGTCCACGTATGGGTTGTCGCAATAAGTTTCAATGTCAAAAATCGCATTGTGTTTAGTATTGGTTCAAATCACCACCCCCCTCCTCAGACCACCATCCACCCCCTCAGACCACCACCCCCCTCCTCAGACCACCATCCACCCCCTCAGACCACCACCCACCCCCTCAGACCACCACCCACCTCCTCAGACCACCACCCACCCCCTCAGACCACCACCCACCCCCTCAGACCACCATCCACCCCCTCAGACCACCATCCACCCCCTCAGTACATGGTGTGGGACATAAAATAACGCGCATATTGTTAATCAAAAGACACAACCATGACTATAAACCATGACCAGGGGTTTCAATATTTGTTTATCAGTTTAACGAAACGTTCATATAAAACATAAACACAAAACACAAGAAATGTAAAATCACTAAACATATGCAACTGACGTGACGTGGCTACCAAGACATCACACTCTCTGGTTCTCACATCCACAATAGCGTCAACCTGAATTAATACCAGTTTCACTCATTAGATGGCGCCACTGCTGTTGGGACTCGTTTGTTCCACGACCAAACCACCACACACCAATACGTATTTTGCTACGCGTGTTTTGGACTTGGAGAACTTATGCGACCGTTGGTGCCTTGTTGAACCGACACAATCTCGACACACAAGACTTGAATGACAAATTTCGGATTGTCACGATGGCGTGGACTGAACAGTATATCGTGGACTGATATCTGCGCACTATTAACCATTTTAGTACGACAGGCCATTATTCCAGCCTCGCGGTGTGTGACGCTCACAGATATGGTGACGCTACAGTTAGCGATGCCGGAGCTCGTTAGGCGGCGCTAGTAGTGCTGTGATCGGCAAATCGACCAAAACGTGTACCCACAGAGGCTCGTTTATAGGGGGTGCCTTTAACGCTCCATAGCAACTGACACAGACCACTTATAATAAAAATGTACATATGCCTGTAAAGCTGAATAAACGTTCTTTACTCTGATGTACATCGTATTTCATTTCTTTAGATTAAATAATTTTGTTTTTTTAAGGTGAAAATTTCATGATTCTCGCAAATCCGGGATTCACCTTGATTCACGAAAAAACAATTGTATGTATTTCATTGATAACTTATTAACACAAAACTATTTTTTATTTTGGCTAGGTCTGACTAGTGATATACTGTACAACTAAAACAACCCCCTATCACTGTCATCTGAAGCCAATAATTATTTTGCTATGACAACGTTAATTTTAAATGTAATTGATTACAGCAAATTTGTGTAATTGTAATTGATTATAGTTTCGAAATTTTTCTGTAATTGTTATATTTTGTATAATTGACAATTTATTTCAATTACAATCGATTACAGTACGTTTCATATCACAAACTACCTGAACGAATTGTCAATAAAAATATAATTTAAGTCTCACATAAGTTGAAAATCAAGACTAATAATAACACCTGCTTATATGTTTATATTTAAGATACAGTATTCACTGTCTGGTGTGTACTGGTCCGTGGGGCTAGTGATGGGTAGCCTTAGCGATTAGCCTTTTCAGTAAGTTGGTAACAGCCAGGAAGCAATAAACGATGCACAGACATTGTCAGACAAAGGCTAAGCTGGTATTCAAACAACATGGAAAGACCTGTAGCCTGATGTTGCTTCAGAAAATTTCAGCTCAGTGAAACATTGCAGAGTTAGCAAGCCAATTACACCCCTTGTGTTGTGATGGATTGGAGACAGGTCAGGTGGCAAGGACCATTTCTATGGCCTCTCTCCCCATTCCCAACTCACACAAAGCAAAGGGCAGACCAATTAAGAATGTTAGCTTAGAGCAGGAGCTACAACCTCAAAGTAAACATGTCGTACCCTATTATTAGTATTTTCCGAAGAAAAATGTAAGAAATGCACACGGATAAATGTCTGCAAAAATAGAAAGGATGCTTAGAGAAGAACTACAAATAAATATTGTATTACGGCCTGTGGGATTTTGTCCAATGTTCACATTTTTGTATTTTGTCCTGTGGAATTTTTTTCACTTTTCATATTTTGTGATTTTGTTTGTAAGGAATATGTCCTGTAGGATTATGTCTGGATACTGCATTGTATGTTTGTATAATAAAAATATGTTTTAAACGGCTATCTTTTTATTTAGTATAATTCAAAGTCATAATTCAACAAAATGTACACACATTACCATTATATTTCTTTATCAATTGTGTAAAAAATATTTAAATTCAGCAAAACGTGCAAAAATACATCATTAACAAATGCTGAATATATTTGGTTCTGCATAATGTAATTGTAATTGAAATTGAAACAGTGTAATTGTGAAGTGAAAGTTTATTCAACAACAACAACAACAACATAATACAGGTGCATAGTATGGTGTGCTGCTGCTGCTGAAGGGACATAGCTGAAGTCATACGACTTATAAGGTGCTATGCCCTTCTTGTAATTGTAATTGATTTGGAAAATTATGATTGTAATTGTAATTGAAATAAAAAATTAAATGTAATTGTAATTGATATCATTTTGTGTCATTGGACCCAGCCCTGGTTATAACCGTGGATACGACTTATGTATAGTGACTAATGATTGTAATGTAAACATTTGTTTATACCAAATTTATCCATTTTGGGTATGATGATGGGTAAAAATGTATGAAACTGTCTGTGTCACGTGACATTAATAGGGAATGTGAGACGTTAATTAAAAACCTGTTCTTCTTTTAAGTTTGATAGTATGATTTTAAAGCCAACATTTATTAATATAAAAGGCTATCATTTTAATATGTTATATCACGTTGATCTTTAATGCTAATTTGAGCAGTGTAATATAATTATAAGGTTTTAGATGAACATGCCACTATATGACGTTTACTTTAAAACTTGTGCATACATTTCCATTTTCTTCATACATGTTGTGTTTTACCAAATAAATGACTTAACTTTTTTTTAATTAGCCACCAATTAAAGAAGCAACATATTATGTAAACAATTATGTAGAACTGATAGTTGGTATGCAATATTGTGTCAGAATGGTTATTCACTCAACAATCCACACATATTGATATGATGAGAAAGTGGACACCAGCATACTTGTAATGTGCACATTTATAGTAGTTGTTTCTTGCTTTAAGTACTAACACACCCTGATAATGCAATAAGTGTGACAATATTAGCTTACAGTTCATCCTACATGATACGCATGTCAAAAATTCATCTTGCATCAGCATGTGTTCAGCTGTGAACAGGCTTCTGTAAAAATCTGCATAATAGTTTGCAGTTAAAAAACCTTGTAAAAAATAGTTTCCATATACACAATAATGCTAATGACCTATACATGTCAAACATGCTTAGAAGAAGACATTGAATTAAAGACAATTCTCTGTAGGGTATGTTTTTTTACCAACCGCCCCCTGGGTGTCTTGAAAGTGCTCTGACATGAAAACTAATTAGCATACAACCACACAACTGATACCATGATGTCTTTTAATAATATATATTTCCAATGATGTTTATCCTACATGATATACATTTAAAAATTCATCTTGCATCAGCATGTGTTCAGCTGTGAACAGGCTTCTGTAAAAAATCTGCATAATAGTTTGCAGTTAAAAAACCTTGTAAAAATATTTTTCATATACATAATAATGCTAATGACCTATACATGTCAAACATGCTTAGAAGTAGACACTGAGTTGAAAAGAAGTCTCTGTAGGGTATGTTTTTTACTTTTTACCAACCGCCCCTGTAAAAAAAAATAATGGATGCACTGGTATGAATGACCTCCACACAGGTTGAGAACATTTAGTACTTCCACAATATGTCAAAAAATTACATTAATTTTAATATTAGTAATTCATATTTTTTAGGCCAGGTACACTTTTTTGATCAAAATAGAAAAAAACGTGTTTTGAAAACGTTGACGAATGGTGTATTTAAAGTGCTCTAACTAATTAACATACAGTCATACAACTGATGCCATGATGTATTTTAATAATAGACCTTTCCAATGATGTATGACACTTTGCAATAACTTATTTATCTCAAAATCGTCCAGCATAGCTACTACGTTCAGTACGAAAGGCCGGAATACCGGCATTGGCTACGTTCACCATTTAAATCGCTTTTGCTCATAATTATCCACTATGTGAAGCCACTTGTTATTATACGGGGTTGTCATGGCGAATGAATTAGCTACTCGGTAGCGGCAAACGTTTATTATCGATCAATATTATTTAACGGAGATTTTCGCGTCTTTTAATGATGGATTATCAAAATCTGCTATGGCCGCAATGGCGAACGGCATTACTTGAACTGACGATTTACCGCCGTATGTTTTGGACGGATTATTTGATAGTTTTAGCGACGAATCTTTGTCGGATGTTGACGATTGAAACAACAGTGTCAATGATTTTGGCGAACTTAGCGACCGAACCGGAGGCAAAACCGATACTGAAAGCGGGAGTATTTTCGATGGCTACTCGGACGTCAGTGATGATGAATGTGACGGTGTAAACACTGAGGATGAGCTGTGCACTGTACTATCATTTTTGTTAGAAGAAAAAGGTGTCTGTGAATCCGTCAACATGCAAAAAAGTTGAAATCGTGGCGGCCATCTTGGATTGCTGGTTACCATGACGACGAAATGTAAAATGATATGGCTTATTTTACTCGCTGATTATCGTACTTTCAGAATATATATATATATATATATATATATATATATATATATATATATATATATATATATATATATATATATATATATATATATATATATATATATATAAAATTCCTATTCATAAAATGCATTTTTGTTGCTGAAATCTTGACTTGAAGTGATGCAGTCGATTTTCTTACATATTCACTGGGGATACAGTATTCAGTGGTCACAGTAGATCAGGGCTGTAGTACTGAAATGGTTAAATGCTGATCATTTGACTAATAGTTAAAGTTCTTCAGATAGCCGAGTTGGCCAAAATACTGAAACCTCCAAGAAAATAGTTTGGTACAAAAACAAAAAAACACATTAAATGAAGAGATGTTCGCTTTTAGGTTTGTTTGTATGTGGCTTGTTATTTATTGGATGTACGTTTTTCCACTGGATGTACCCATTTACCAGGTAAAGGTTAACAACTAGTAATAGTCATCACTGTTGATTGGTCATAATGATGTTACAATAAAATCCCAAATTCTTTGATATTAAAATAGTTTTGTTGTCCTAGGTATAGATAAATTATAAAATAGAATAGTAATAAAATTAATTTAATATACACATTTGTAATTTATTGTGATATCGATATAATTTATTGCCATATAATTCGACTACTCTGCGACAATGATAAGAACACGAGCGGTGTTCAAACTTTTCTTTATGATATAATTGTATGATATATAAATGAGATTTTATTGCTGTTAGAACCACTTTTTTTGTAACACACTGAGGATGACAATGTGTTCGACTGAATATAATCACCAATTGGAACAGTTTGCTGATACTAAATAATTGTTTTAACTTTTCAGGGAAAACAGTTGATAAACACAAACTACATAGATAATAAGTGACAGGACAAGGTTACCGCCATGGGGCGTTGCCCTTGCTGCAATGAGGTTTTCACTCGTGTGAAGACACATTTGTGGTACTGTACACATAAACCAGAAGGTGAAGAACAACATGGATGTCGTCGAAAGGAGGATTCTACCGACACACAACAATGTTCTTTCTGTCATAAGCTATTCAAGTGTTTGAATAAACATTTGTGGCGTTGCACTGCAAAGAAGCAGTTTGTCGAAAATAACGATAATTTTCGTCGGACGGTCCTTGACCTCAAACTTCTTGGCCGGCTGCATAAAGCGAAGGTCAGTAAGAAACAGCCAGAGTCTTTGATGTCCAATGTTAACAAAATAAGAGATATCACCTTGGCCACCCTCAAGAAAGACTGTAAGAAATTCTCCCATCTGCACTGGCAAGCGATCAATTCCGGATCCTACTATGAGGGCGTAAAGGTAGGTCGGAAGATAAATAGCATGAGAGAGAGAGAGAGAGAGAGAGAGAGAGAGAGAGAGAGAGAGAGAGAGAGAGAGAGAGAGAGAGAGAGAGAGAGAGAGAGAGAGAGAGAGAGAGAGAGAGAGAGAGAGAGAGAGAGAGAGAGAGAGAGAGAGAGAGATGAAGGACATTTTTTTGATGCGACAGTAGTAGATGGAGATTTTGGTGCCGTGGTCGCAAAAGGAATGTGAGAGGGAATTTGCCGACGAATTTGTTGATTTGTATGGTATATTTGTTTAATTCTGGTGCATTTTCTTGTGCATGTTCAATGTGAAATGATGCATGGTTTGGCAGTATATTTGGACTCCAAGTGACTAAATTGAATTGTTTAGCCTTGAAATTGCGGATTGGCGGTGGTCGAGATTGTTTGCTCGAAGTCGGTAGAGAGGTAGATTCTATAAAATCAAAGAAAAAGCGGTAGTTCTAGTGCATTGCTAACTCGGGTAGACCGGGGGTGGGAGGGGGAGGGGTATACAGTAGTAGTAGATAGTGAGCCAACTGCAGCCAAACGGGGCTCGTTGTAAAATTAGCCGATGGAACCTATAGCAGTGATTAATTTTATAAGGTGCACTATTAAATGTATTAAAGTGGCATTTTTATTGTTGTTTGTTACAGATCGACGAAGCAGATGAGTTTGATGTGATGTTCATATGTAAGGTAAATTGTAAAATCAAGCCACCGCCAGCCAAGGGACAGAGGATCCCAGATACCTACGTTGTACTGGAAGCGAACAAAGAGTCCGCTCCGAGATATCTGCTCTCCCAAGACAAGTGGATTTCTCCAGACGCCTTCTACCAGTATTTCCACAAAGCAGTTCTCAAAGCGTTTAAAAAACGTGAACTACGATCGATATCACTGAAAGTGGGTATGTACCACGTAGAAATATGTACTTGATGTATTTAAGCAACCCCATAATTATTCACACAGTGTATGTTTGCAATCTGAGTAATATGTTATATTATATTACAACTGTAATTACATTGAACTCTGTTGATAATGTCTCTCAACTGAAGGTATTTCGATCTTTATTAGTTGTTTAATAGCTTTTGTGTTTTTAGTTGTAATTACACATTTTGTTATGTATGCTTAAATAATTGTCGGTACCTTGTATGCGAACACCTTTCTGTTAAATGAACTAATTTGATAATTAATACACTTTGTTTGATATGTCATTTTAAGTTGAAATATATCGGCACAGCTTATCATTTTATCACGATACAATTGAGCATATTTGATATGATAATGAGTACAAAGCTAAAACTTAATTGCAATAGGGGCAGTGCGAGTAATTCTTTTTTTGAAAACGTAGAAAACCATAAAGACGCTTACGTAGCTCTGATGCTTTTCAATCGTAGACTACGCAATGGAGACCATCTAGATTTTGCATTTTCCATCGAACGGACACGACAGCCCCCACAACATGTATGTCGACGTTATGCAACTGTGCAAGAGCTTCAACAATTTTGCTTGATTTGTCATGGTAACATACCATGGTGTTTTGAAACAGGTAAACCATGGTAATATACCAAAATACAGGTAGCCATGCATGGTATACTATACATTACCATACACAATATTTGAAAAAGCATAGTATACCATGGTATATCACAGTTTACCATGTGATACAAAGTTATGTCATGGAATACCATGTGTACACAGGCTTAAGTTAGTGTCCAGCCCAGAAGTAGAATGTGTTTGGAGAATTTCTTGTGGAATAAACAGTACGTACGATGGAGAATCCGTTGAATAACTAATTTTCCTGTACTCTCCAACAGATGTGAAACACAATGCAGCGAGTCCAGCCTTACACTAGACTACACACCGAGCTTTGACAACAAAGGATACTCAATTGACTTTGTGCCAGCCATCGAATTCAACGGCTTCCCGAAGGAGTCAAAGAAGACACTTGACATGTCGTGGATACCGGAAAAGTATACTGACGGTCTCTGCGAGAAGATCCATGTTGTCGCCAAAACGCACTCGAGTGGTGAGTATGTCGAATTAATTTGTTTTATTTCTAATAGAAGCAACAGGTTTGTGAGGTGATTAATTTAGTTGAGATAGACAGGCGATTAGCTCCAGTATGCTATTTACATAAATACTAGTTAATAAAATATTGGCGTGAAAAGTGGCGAAGTTTGACGTAGGCATTGAAGGTTAAATTGTTAAATAAAGTTTAAATTGGCTGATTATATATCGGGTAACGTTAACATTGAATGTCGATCACGTGAATAACGTTGTAGCTGACATATTTTAAATTCTACGTTTTCGTTATATTATTCGGTAGCGGCAGCCGAGCGGTAATTGGGTTATTTGGCATATGTTGGGAGTGTTGCAATGTTCAACATTGTAGCCAAAATACATTGAAATGGTGGGTATGATCGTGTCTTTATTAAATTCACATGTTTCCTGCAAAGAAATGCATTACTGTAGACAGTTTTATTTGCCGGGTAGAAATGGAACAAACGTCTATATCCAAATAATATTTAACAAAATATAATAGATAAGTCTGAAATTATAATTAAACAGAACACTAACAAAGTCAGTCTTATATGTACTACATTGGTTATTTAGATGTAATGCACACGTCATTCATAATTGAACGCTTTAAGCAAGAAGAACGGTACTTTAGTTCAACAAATCTGGAAATATTATATGTTCAAGTGAGAGTAGATACTGCAAGCTTGGACAGTTCTTGTTGAACTTCTATTTTAACCTAACTAGTATATCTTGCTAAAAAAATTCTCTGAATGTTGGTCGTACAGTTATCTCTTCATAAATCAACACATTACAAAATATAATTAAAGAACACTATATCATACATTCCCAGATATTGAAATATCACAACTGATTTATACGTAATATAAAACTATGCATTATATTGATAAAACCTAATTATCTTGATGTCAACAAACAAGATTTTGAACAACCAATATTACACGATTCCAAACATGGTAGGAGTAGCAATTGTAATATAATATATTTATTTATTTAGAGTTGATGGCGTATTTTTTATTTCACATTAATTCAATATTAATTTAATTTTTATAATAGCGTCCCATGTTTTTTTTGTAATTTCTTTCTTTAAATGATTATTTGTGGTTACAACAAGTGATATAAACTAATTAACGTAAAAAGGTATTTTTTTTTAAAACATGTTATTAGTGTATTATTAAAAGCTCCACGCCCACTACAAAATGACATTCGACTGTTTCACTCTTCCATCTTTCCTGTTCTCCCACAGAACAAAGAAAAATGCCGAGTCGACGCATCCTCTGGCGTCTCTCATTTTCCGCCGCCGAGAAATCGATAATCTACCGCGCCGATGGCCAGTTCGCAGAAGGCCAACAGACGTGTCGCAAGGACGTGCTTCGCCTGATGAAGACGGACCTTCTCGGTTTCTACGCGAAGCCGAATCAGCAAAGCAAGCCGCAAGAGTTCTGTTCATACTACCTCAAAGTCCTCATGCTGAATCTGTACGACAAGATTCCCAGTAACACCCAGTGGGAGAAGAGTACAATGCTACTGCCTAGGTATGTAGACGCGCTGCGCTACTGGCAACAGATCCTCCATGAAAGACTCCTTCCGTACTATTTCATCAGAGGAGAAAATCTACTGGAGCAAATCGGACTCGTCGAGGGAGCGAAATCACAGCTGCTCGCGCTACATGATTACGTGACAGGTCTTCTAAAAACATACGGAGACTGAGATCGTTTTGGTTCCATCGCAACCACTGGTTATGATACAGGCTTCTATTTGTAGTTTCTAGTATATAGGTTATCACGTCAGAAAATAACTCTCTTTTTTTGATAGAAGAGATATGTTGCTGCGTGTGTGTTTTGTTGTATACGCATTACTTTAAAACATTCGCTGAAATTGGGACGATCGTACACATAAACTAGCCTAAAATAGCTATAACATCTTGACAACAATTGAAGACACTTTAGTATTATTTTCCATTGAACATACTATACACAACGTAACATTCTCTTATACGTCTTCATATACATTATTGATTGGTCTGAGGATCATCAATCACATCGAATTGTTGTGCAATGAATATTATTGCCACGCAGGACATGTTGAACGTTGATATTTTAATCAACATTGGCTAGGATTTTAAGACAAATATTTTGTTGTTCTCAATTCATCATGAGGGCGCCACTGATTGAGAGTCTCTTGGGGGGGGCATGAAATTGATGGCGAATGTTGTATTGGCGTCACCGTCGAAGGGCGTAGGAGAGCGACTAAGACTTCGGTAGCAGGAAAGGAAAAAAACTTAAAATAAACCCCGAAATATTTGGGCAGGACCGTGCATGTTCGGGGAGTGGTTTTCCTGTTTTTTGTCGGCAAGTCGGCGGCGCGCTGTTTGATCGTTTAATAGGCCACTGTTATTGATTAATGGATCCCGGTGATGGTCCGGGTGGCTTCATTGACGTTATGGAACCTATCGACCCAAAAAATGCGAAGAATATGGCGGTCGTGTTTCGCACTGATCACCAGAGGTCGTACGGCTCGCTGCCCGATCATTTGTGATTCCAATGGCTGCTGCGACAAGGATAGCAGTGGCAACACGTGTGTTGAGGTGGACTGTTATCCCCATTGACAAAATCAATCATGCTCACCCATTAATTTCACCAACGACGCCTGCACGTGCACACTACGTGCACACGAACTAACTGGACTGGACCGTGCGTAGTACATGTGTTATGCACGAGATTGTCCACTGTACCGTGACACCACACATATAGTGGCGTCATACCGCATTGATACAGTTAGGCGAGTTCACTGTGTCGAGACGAAAACGTATGTTGAAAATTTCGCGTTTCTTTTGTTGTTCGGTATATATAGGGGAAGGCGGTGTTAGTTGAGCTACTGGGTTAGTTGAGCCACCCGTATTTTCCAGGAAACTGCAGCAGCGACAGTTACATGGTACCACCCAGTGATTGAGCATGTTATTAGAACACGATTGACGTTTGTCACAACGGTCAGAACATGTGAGCTAAAAGTATGTTTTTGATGTTTTTCGAAACTATTAGGAATTGTGATTAATATCTGCTGGTGCGTAATCTATCAACACACGTGACCAGACTATGTTGTTATTGACACGTATAGATGATTTAACTATGGACAGAGAAGAATATTATTTATATCACTTCACGCATTAATGAGAAGTTAATTAAATAAGCTTAATTGTTGAAACGGGGCTAGTTGAGCCACCTAACACCCAAGAGAGGTTTGGTTTGAGCAGCGATTAAAGAACGAAGACTAGTATTCCTTACCCCAAAACACATCAAGGAATTGATTTTTTCCGAACAAATTGGGACATCGGAGATCTGCAAGGCAACAAAATAGCAGTTAGTTTCACTGGTTGCGATTTGCCTATACGTCTATATTAATTAGGTGTTTTGACTTATTAATTAAGAGCGTAGACTTGTCAGAGACGTGTTGTGCTCACTGGGTAGATGTATTGGCAGAGTTGTTATGATTTTTTTGTAGAAGGCCTATGTAAGTTATGCAAATAAAGCATTTACGCAACTTACGCCGCGCTGTGGCTCAACTTACCCCACACCAAGTGTTAGTTGAGCCAGCTTACCAACCCTATTTCAATCAGCTAGATATAATTATCTATGCATGCTAGATATATTATCTTCGTACAGAATGATCTACTAATAATCGTAGTTTATGTGAGTAAAAACATTTTGGACTTATGAACACGATTGCGCCCTAAACATCAAAAAGAATGAAAAATGGCTCATCTAACACTGCCTTCCCCTACTAAGCATTATCAAGACGTCTTGACCGATGTCAACAAACCGTATTTTTGCTGGCTAACGTTAATGTCGAGGACCATGCGGTGCGAAACTTTGGCAATTTCGATCAGCCCACGTTGCAACAGTTCACACAGTCTTCGCGCAGTAACTGCAGCATGGCTGAATGATTCCCAGAGAGGTCAAGTTGGCGGTGAATGGAACAGGGGTGAAGTGTGCAACGCTTTGAGCAGTCCTATGGACTGGATACCGTGTTTTATGATAAATTTTCTTTACTCTACAATATTGCCTCTGACTAACTTGTCACAAAACTCTTTCTTAATATATGTATACAGTTACAAATAATATATTCTCAATAGTAATAAGTATTCGTAACAATAATCTGCTACCTCGCTGCACTAAACTGAAACCTCTACTCCAACATCAGCAGCGGATCCAGCGGGGTCTTAGAGGTCTCAAGCGATCTCAAAACCCCCCTAGGCCATGGAGGGGGACCTTAGACCCCCTGTGTCCGTGGCAAATATTACGGTAAACGAACATGTATATAGGCCTACATCGGAACTAGTGTCAATGTAAAGACTGAAGTATTAGCAGCCGGCTAATATTAACCCTTATGTAAGCAGACCGACACATGTGTCGCCGCCCTCCCCGCCTCGTTTGCCGTAACATAAAACATGAGCACATTAAACCGTGTTTTAACGTTTGCATTGGCTGCTAATTCGCTTGCGTCCGATCTACAAAGTGCCACTCTATGCATATTCCGCGATGAATGGTCGCGCACCGGATTCGCAAAGTTACTCAACCGACGCCATCCGAATCGGCAATTAAGGTCCGTTTCTTTGTATATGCTGTCTTTGTTTGGGAACAACTAACTTTGGACGCAGCTACCATTGGGAACATCTAACTTTGGACGCAGATAACATTGGAAACAACTAACTTTGGACGCAACTAACATTGGGAACAACTAACTTTGGACGCAACTAACATTGGGAACAACTAACTTTGGATGCAGCTTACATTGGGAACATCTAACTTTGGGCGCAGCTAACACTGGGAACAACTAACTTTGGATGCAGCTAACATTGGGAACAACTAACTTTGGATGCAGCTTACATTGGGAACATCTAACTTTGGACGCAACTGACATTGGGAACAATTAACTTTGGACGCAGCTAACATTGGGAACAACTAACTTTGGATGCAGCTAACATTGGGAACAACTAACTTTGGGCGCAGCTAACATTGGGAACAACTAACTTTGGACGCAGCTAACATTGGGAACAACTAACTTTGGGAACAACTAACATTGGACGCAACTAATATTGGGAACATCTAACTTTGGGCGCAGCTAACATTGGGAACAACTAACTTTGGACGCAGCTAACATTGGGAACAACTAACTTTGGGAACAACTAACATTGGACGCAACTAATATTGGGAACATCTAACTTTGGGCGCAGCTAACATTGGGAACAACTAACTTTGGACGCAGCTAACATTGGGAACAACTAACTTTGGACGCAACTGACATTGGGAATAACTAACTTTGGACGCAACTAACATTGGGAACAACTAATTTTGGGCACTACTGCCGAAGCAACAACAACTGTGGCAGACACTTTTCTGGGTTTTTCCCGGTTTGAACCTGTACTCGCAGATGCGGCGGTGATTTTTGTTGACCTTGACCTTTTGACCTTTGGACCTCGCGGTGTTTATGCAGACTCGTGGCAATATAGGCGATATATAGGTGTCGACTCGAAACGACTTACGTCGAAAAGTTCTCGATATAATGAAATGATGCGATATGCGTCGTATAGCTTACATAAACGGCTACGTTTTCCCCACTGCATGCACGAACATTTGACTGCTAGATTACGATCTGTTAGCAGGGTGAAAATGCGGGGTCGTGTTTCTCTTGCTGGCGTGACTTCGTTCAAACGTTCCAGAAAGCGGCGGTGTTTTTTTGTTGACCTTGACCTTTTGCAGAAGAATACCAAATAAGGACATGCAGCTGTCGTAAGCCACGCACACACAAATCGCAGGTGTGGCGGTGCTTTTTGTTGACCTTTTAACCTCGCGGTGTTTATGCAGACTCGTGGCAATATAGGCGATATGTAGGTGTCGACTCGAAACGACACACTCCGAAAAGTTCTCGATATAATGCAATTATGCGATATGCGTCGTGTAGCTTACATGCACGGCTACGTTTTTCCCGCTGCATGCACGAACATTTGACCGCTAGGTCACGATCTGCTAGCAGGGTGAAAATGTGGGATCGTGTTTCTTTTCGGGAGCGTGGAAAATTCCAGAAAAGAAAAAACTACATGAAACCGGTTCAATTCATACAGAAGGGTTCGGAAAACTAGCATTATGTAACCGTAAGGTCCTCCTAAACACGCGTTAGAACAACCATTCGCCCGTAAATGGGCGTGATTGTAATATACGGGAACTGCAATATACGCGCTCGCCGTTTTTGCCAATAAGGAAACACGCGTACAATTTATCGAAACCACATGATCGATTGCAACGAGTCGGCCATGGTTATATACAAATCGTCGACACTGTACGGTTGGGAGGTGCGGAGTAGGTGAATTAGGAGCGAAACAGAAGCGAGTTCAACACGGTCACTAAGGTTGTGAGCATGCTGTACGTGCGCAAGAAACCAGTTCACGTGCATGCGTTCAACCCATCAGAACAGTTCCGACGCCCCTTGGCGACCGTATCATCCGGGCTCACTTGAAACACCTCTCTGGCGACTGTATCACCCAGGAGTGCGCCAATTGGTGACCGTTTCACACAGGTTCACCTGAAATCTCGCGAGCGCCCTCTGATGATCGTATCAGAGCAACTGTATCAGCGCAAAAGTCGGTGATCTTTGACCTTTGACCTTGACCCGCAATCAGCGCAAAAGGTAGGTGATTTTGACATTTGACCTTGACCCGTAGCGCCCCTTGGTGATCGTATCAGCGCAAAACAAAATGGCAGCAAAACAAGATGGCAACCTCCCTAGAGAGGTCACGTGATATGCAAATGAGGAGGTGTGACGTCAATCTCGACCAATCAAAAGCCTACCCAAAGAGATGCATTGTTGCAAAACGAGGTGTGACGTCATAGGGCTCTCGACCAATCAGAACCGTCGACACAAAGTCACGTGGCTGCGCTCGACCAATCAGAAGCTTACCTAAAAATGGGCGATACACGGGGATTTCACCATTGCTTAACAATGGAAAATCATGACTTTACTGATTCAAAAGCCCTCCCTATACTACTTGCATACGTGCATACATACATACAAACATACATACACACAAACATGCATACAAACATACATACATACATACATTAAAAATAATATTTCCTTTCTACTATATATTGATTGCCTACAACTTAATGTGTTATGTATTTGCGAGATTGTTACATAACTATTGATGTGCTTAATTATAGGAGAGCAATGATCTTCCCGCACAGTCAGTGATTGAAACGGCTGATGAGTCGGCTGGTACGTGATTTCTGTCATAGATAAATAGGTAGCCTGTGTCCAGTGTACATCTTATTATTGCCAGACGGAATAAGACCGATTTACTGGTAGCTTTCATTATTTACTCTGCGATGGCAAGACAAATGTGTGAATTCTTGCAGCAGTTGATTGATGATTGATCCTTTAATCATTATGATGGCTACTGCGCGAGCAAATATCTATGCAAACTAAGATAGATAGGGATGTTCCACCCTAAATGTACAATCGTGTGCACTTGTTTATATATTTAACCATTCCGTCCACGAACGCATGCACGCATACACATGAGTGCGCCCGCTTTCACACACATGCTTGCATACACATGCGCGCGCATGGTTTGTTGTTCGAGACCGGAACTTACGCCTTTTGTTCTCTGTACATGACACTGTGTATGCCGTGTATGTGCGCTTGGGGTTGAGTGGCGGCTCCACAGGCGTACCACAATGTCAACTGAAGATGCACATTTGATACATCGTATGCTCAAATAGGTAGTCAGACACGCGCGAAGAGAAACATTGGTTTTATCTGGACATTTCGTCATCGTCCTCCTATTTGGGACACCACTTGTCCTATGAGACCTGGGCCTTCAGGACCTACGTTCCCTATCCCTGACCCTGACCTTGACTTTGACATGGCTTAGAACCGGACAACACGCAGGTACATCATTTCAATTTTCAATTATCTTCCAATTGTACACCTTCGTCGAGCAATTTTAAAAGTATCGTGTACGCCAGTGTGGATCTTAACAGCGCGTTTTATTATAGTAAGTTATATATGTGTATCTGACTAAAGACAGTGGTTGATATGTGAACGAATAGTCTTCACACAGTAATTTCAGCGTTGCTGTCGTTTCTCAGAAAAGTCTACTTGACAATGAACAGGTCAGGCAGCGTTGGACGTGTAAAGCGCTTTGAGCTGTCTCAACCATTGGATACCACGTACCTATTCCTTTTATAAGAACATAACTGGAAACAAGTTCATTTAAACATTATATCATTCTTTAAAAAATTATTCTAGAAACAAAATTCTGAAATCTCACCCGATTTCACCTTTATGCTAGTCAACTCCCCACTTGTGGCGCTACTAGACATTTCACCCCTGCAACAACTTACATTTATTTCATTTGGTACACTCATATTGTTTTTCAAAAAATTTCTCAATTTCAACTGCATACAATTGTGCATAGTATCTGTACTAAAAATGTGTTAGAAACACAATAACGTAATTGTTTTAATCCATGTTGATTTACTTATAGTCCGTGGGCAAGCTATAACCCCCATCCCCCCAGAGAATTTTCAAAACAATATTAATTTTGTTGATGACCTAATATAATAACAATTTTAAATCTAGTTGTTTGGCACTTGGAAATTGCTGCCTGTTCGACAGGGAGTGTCTGGAAGTATGACGAATGAGCTAAAAAACGTAACATGGGGGTAGGGATAGATATTTCCGCATAATTCGTTAAACATCATATCAAACCATATGAAATGTCGTATCGATGGAAAGGTATATAAATAATTTCGTCATAGTTTGGCGCATGAATGTTCCGTGACGTAAATAACACGTCATAATTAGCTTTCATATTGGAAAGCAGGGACTCATAATTTATGAAGTTGGGTATCATTGAAAAGGGTATACTTTTTACGTATGTTGCTCGTTCGGAAGGGTGGGTGTGTATATATATATATATATATATATATATATATATATATATATATATATATATATATATATATATATATATATGTATATATATATATGTATATATATATATGTATATATATATATATATATATATATATATATATATATATATATATATATATATATAATAAACACGCAGCATAAACAAACTCTTTCATTTTGCAATAAATACTACTTAAAAAAGTTGTTTCGGTCAACATGCTGGAAGCGTTGGTCAACAGTCAGTTGGTTAGTGCAGCTGGGTTTTCTTCAAAATCATCATCTCCGTCATCGTAGATGATGTCCAATAGGCTGGCTACACGTATGTTCTCCTCATCGTTGTCAATGTGTCAAGGACATTCTCAGGCAGACATCTTGGTATGATGGTTTTCCACAAGTACAGCAAACAAACTTCTCCAGCTCGGTTTGACTACCTTCAGGAACGCCGTCTCTCTCGCCAAATGTCCCGAAAACATCCGCAAACACGGGATGCTTTACTAAAGTCTTTCTGGCTGTGATTTCCCATCGCGAATGAATGCGCTGGTAGAGTCGCACCCAGAAAATGCATGCAATGCAAGTATTGCTGAACACATCAGTTCACCGTGTTTACGGAAGAGGCATTTCATATCCATCAGTCGTCTTTTGTTTGCAAAGCTAGTGTCAAAGTACACGTCCTGCTATAATCAGTTACCATAATACAGAAGCAACATGAATGCATCGGTATCGGGCGATCTGACGATGAGGTGAGACGTAAATGATGTAGCTACATGGAAACAGTGTAACATCATTCGTGATTCAGCTTCTTCCTGAGACGACGAGAGTGCTGGGACGGAGTACATCTCTACTGTGATGCCATCAGCTGATGTCAATAAGATACAGCTGTCCCCGCAGACAAAGAAGATCTGCCGACCCTGGAGTTGTGCACAATACTTTGCCTTCTGCCACTCTGACAGCAGAAGCCTGATAAAATTGGTCTTGTTGTCATTGTGTGATAGGATTGATTCTTCTCTTCAGCTGACTTGATTGAGTTGTCCTTGTAGGTGCCGGTCATCAAGTCCATCCTCGTCAATTTGGGCAGCACTCTGAGCAGTTTCTTAGACAACTCTCCAAATGTATGAGGCAGAGGCAACATCTTCAAGCCGGTGCTTCAGTTTGGCCTTGTCTGTCTTTACCGGAAGCCCATCCGGTGTAGCTAAAGTGGAACGAAGCGGATATTGCTTTACCTTCTGTAGACTGAGAGAGAATTAGCAGCTATCCAATGAGATTCCATTGTGCTGATATTTGGACTAGCTTCGAGGAGGTTAGTTTCTTGGTATTTTCAAGTGACCCAAACGTCTTTAAGAGCTGCCTTGGAAGAGATGCATGGAATTTGAGAGATTGGGGAACAAGCCTCTTCTAGATAAAGGTTTTGAATGCTTCTTTGTCTACTGCTTCAGCATTCAATATAGTAGTCGCAACTTCATCTTGGGCTTGTGCGCCAGAAGAAATGCAAAACAGATCGTCCTTGACTTCAACTTCAAAAGGATTTATGAAAGTGTGGAAAGTAGTTATCAGTGTTTGAAAATCTTTCTCGTCACGTCTGATCTCTGATGAACGAAGGTGTTTGTGTGCCGTTTCTTTGGAACATGTCATACCTGCCATCTCCAACGTGGTTTCTACGTAGCCTATTCTATTGGCATGTCTGGTCATACACCAAGTTTTGTATGACAATGTCTTGTTTTCTTCAAGTTTTGTATGACAATGTTTTGTTTTCTTCAAGTTTTTTTGTGAAAATGTCTTGTTTTCTTCAAGTTTTTTTGACATTGGCCAGTCACTGTTGACGGACTTTAACTTGTGCGCTCCCACTCGTCTTGTCTTTTTGACATTGGTCAGCCACTGTTGGTAGACTTTGACTTGTGCGCTCCCACTCGTCTTGTCTTTTTGACATTGGTCAGGTACTGTTGGTGAACTTTAGCTTGTGCGCCCCCACTTGTCTTGTCTTTTTGACATGGTATGCATGGAAACATTTGACACCATATGACATGCATGGAGACATTGACCACCATGTGATATGTATGGAGACCTTTGACACCATGTGACATGCAAGTAGACTTTGACTGCCATGTGACATGCATTGAGAAATTGACCATCATGTGATATACGTGGAGACATTGACCACCATGTGGTATGCATGGAGACATTTACCACTGTATGATATGTATGGAGATATTGACCACCATGTGATATGTATGGAGACATTTACTTCTGTGTGATATGTATGCAGACACTTAATCACACCCTTTAGACATGTCACGGCTTTCACAACCCTAATTATAACCCTAACTGGCAATTGTATGCAGGCTATCTACAAGCCAACAACTATGTGATGATAGTAAAAGTAAAAAACGTACAGGAGAATCTTCCACGGAGAAACTTCCACAAAGGTAACTAAAAAGATATGAGAAATACTTTGTAAAACTAGATTGTAATAACATGCTGATGAATAAGACCGCAACTGAATGTTGGAATATTATAAAATATGAAATTGAAAGTATCATCGATAAATGTGTTCCCTTGAAATAAAAGCAAGGAAAACGGTCTAGAAAGAAACACTTGTCAAAATAAGCTATTAGAAAAATAGTGTTCAAGCAAATTATGTGGAGGGTTTGTAGGCATTCCAGAAAGGATGAAGACTATGCAAATTACAAATTGGCACTTAATGCAGCTACAACTGAAATTAGATAATCTAAAAGAAGCTATGAGCAAAAACTAGCATGTAACATAAAAAAATGCAGCAATAGTTTTTTTATGAATATATCAGGAGTAAACAACACTTACAAGACAAGGTCGGACTTCTAGAAGACAGTGCTGGAAATATAATTATTATCACATGGGTTTTTAATGGCGGAAGACATATGCATCCGGCGCGCCCCCGTGAACCCGCGACACAGCTGGGGCGGGTGTGTGGAGAAGGTCGGGGAAGTGTTCGTAGTGCGAGCGTCGAGCCGAGTGTAGTTGGTCCACTTTCTCCTCGCTCAGTTGGTTCTGTACTGTCTTCACCGTCTCAAGTACCTTCAGAAGGTCATTGCCCATTGGCAGAGCACTGTGAGTGGATGCGTCGTTGCTGTCGCCTTTTGTTGGAGACGACCCATTTGTTATGGCTGTTTCGTTGTCATGGTTTGCGCTCGATCGCTCGTCTCTCTCCCTTGTCCACCTGATGAGAAGTGTCCGTCGCGATGAAAGCACTGCTGACACTGTTATGCTCCACGTGCTTCCCAGAATCCTCCACTTCACCATCCGTCGCACCGTTTACCATCGTATTGTTTGAAGCATATGGATACTTCAGTTCAGTGTTTACCAGAGATGATATTAGTTCATTACCAGTTCCAGATGCTAAATTTCAGGAGGCTAAATCTGACTATTTAGGACAGTTAATTGTAACTCCAGAAATGGTAGCTAAGAGAATAAAAGCAATGAAGGGTAATAAATCACCGGGAGTGGATGGAGTTCCGCCCAAACTAATAATGGAAACCGTAGAACAAATCAATATGCCAAGACCATATTGTGGATTTCCTTGTTAGGCATAAATTATTAAATTAATCTCAACATGGATTCCTAAATGCGAGGTCATGTTTAACAAACATGTTATGTTTTTTTTTGAAGAAATAACTATGTGAATAGACGACGGATGGCCAGTAGATATTATCTACTTAGATTTTCAGAAAGCGTTTGACAAAGTGCCACATCAAAGATTACTACTTTAATTAAAAGCCCATGGTATCGGGGATGGCATAATTGACTGGATAGAACAATGGCTGATTGACAGAAGACAGCATGTTGTAGTAGATGGAGAAGTTTCAAACTGGAAATATTTTTTTTAGTGGGGTACCACAGGGATCAGTATTAGGACCTTTATTATTCTTAATATATATCAATGACTTCGACGACAATATAACAACACACTGTAATTTGGGTATGACACAAAAGTGTTTCGAAAATTAACACTGATGGTGATAAACAACATTTACAAAACGACCTACACAGATTAGTGAAATAGTCTGAGAAATGGCAGATGTTGTTAAATTTTTGGAAATGTAAATGCCTATATACAGTACATGGGAACTAAGCGTTCATATGAAAGTTTCAGAGCAGTGTGGTATTGCAGCTTCAAATGGTAATCAAATTCTTGGGTTGATTAGGAGAAACATAACATAACAAGAAAAAAGCTAATTATACCTCTGTATAAAGCAATAGTTAGACCTCATTTAGAATACTGTATAGAAGCGTGGAGACCATATTGTAAGAAGGATATAAATACGCTTGAACGCATACAAAGGAGAGCAACTAAAATGATTCCAGAACTGAGAGACCTTAGTTATGAAGAACGCCTGAAAGAATGTGGTTTAACAACTCTAGAGACAAGGAGGTTAAGAGGAGATCAGATTGAAGTTTTTAAGATATTGAATGGGTATGAATATATTGATAAAAATGTTTTTCTCACTCAAGAGAGATAGCAGAACTAGAGGACATGTGGTAAAATTAGTAAAGGATCAGTGTAGATTGGATATCAGGAAGTACTCGTTCCCACAGAGGACAATAAATGAATGGAACAAATTGTCTACGGATTGTATAACTGCTAACAGTGTGAATATGTTTAAAAACAAGGTTGACACATATCTCAGGAGGGCGGTTACACGTAAATGAACATTGTTGGACTCTCGATAAGCCAATGACTTCGTTGTCCACTTGCCATCTGGGCCTTAGGCTTGGATAGCAAATCTTTTAAAATCTTGATTGCCATTCAGCTTTTTTCATTTGAGGACGCTGTTCCGTTTACTATCTCCACCCCGACATACACCGTTTTTGTTTGGAACTTTTTACGTATCGCGCTATAAATTGCAAGACAACTACTGTCGCCAGTCGCGGCTAAACTAAGGAAAACTGAACCTTATGCACTCGAATGGCAAACAATATGTTGGCCATATTTCAGCATAAGGGCGTGTGTAGCGTGTTCTGAAACAATTATTTGGCGTACGCCCTGTGCCAGTTAGCAAATTCGGTCTTGCGTTTCGACTCGCCTCAAGTCACGCCATTTCTAAAGAAATGGTTTTTCCGAATTAGTGATGTATGTTGCAAAGAAAATGTCCCTAATAGAAAGAGCCGAGAGTTTTATGTTAGCTTGTGTTGTATAGTTATATTTGTTTTTCTCTGAGAAAAAAACTATAAATCACATTTCCATGCAATCGTTGAGGAACGGTGCTTGTAGAGGGTACATATTGTGGAGTGTGGAAACAAACTGTCAAGTATTTGGCATATGTCAGATATCAATATTTGTTCGGTTCCCATTGTTAAAAAAACTAAAAAATTAATTAATAAACTGTCTTCGAATGAACAATTTGTCTCCATTCCGAAAATGAACACCGCAATCTACATAATAACAATCTTCGCTTGTCCAGTAGTAAACGACTACCACCAAAGATATAGCTTCGCTAGAAGGTACGTCATGTAACTATGATCGCTTCCACAGGGCCTTATCCCAAAACCACTCCTGATACACAATGCACAACCAGCCATTTGTGAAATGGGTACTTTGAAAAAGACCGTGCGTGTTGACCTGAATAAATAAATCTAGAACGTTGTCACATTTACGCAAACACGACATTACCATTATGTAAAGGTAGCAAAGAAGTAATCAATCTGTTACAGTAGACACTGTGTGTTCATATCCAGTTGCTACTATAAATCACGCAAACAGTTAGACAAAACAGTTGCAGTTGACTTACATCGCTCGGAAATGTCGGTGGCATGTGCGGCTATCTCAACGTGTGTGCTTCCCCGAAAGCTGTGCATCTCTATGAATGTGTTACGACGACAGTCTGTTCTTATCAAGTAGCTTTTCACGAGATAAATATCGTCGCCGCAACGAGCCGATGCATGTGATCATATTGCATTATGATCGTCCCGGGTAAACTGTACTTTGCCGCGAGGGGACTTCGCAAAACAGTATTGATCCTATTTTCAGGCGTGATTGAAGACCCTGCACTGGTTCACGCATTTTCGTTGTGCCCAGGCTAAACATTAAATTTAACGGTTGCGGTGCATATAAAAAGATCATTAGTGTTCCCTAATCGATGGTTATGAGCAGGCGTGTCAAACAACGCCCGGTTGGTTCAGTCGGCTAAATTACGCGGGCTTACTATGGTAGACATAAACGTTTGATTGTTTGTTTGTGGTGCATGCGTGCGTGCGCGCGCGTGTGTGTGCGTGCCTCTGCGCGTGAGCGTGCGTGTGTGTGTCCATTCACGGTTGCTTTGTATTATATCATGTTGTTTTGTATTGTATTGTATCGTATTGAATGCAACTGTATTTCTATTTTAAAATTGTGTGCGCGCATATATGACTAAGAGTTTGTTTGTGTATTACTGAGCATAACTGTTGTTCTGTCACGCAAAAAAAAATGGTACGTCTAAACGATCGGCCAGGTGGACCTGTTTTGACAGCTACAATTGACCCCCTTGAATAAAACTGCATGGATAAAACAGTCTTAGCTGCCAAAGGTAGTCCTTTGACTTCAAGTTCAGAGTGGCCTTTCAAGAGCAGTAAACATTAAGCAAAACACACACACACACACACACACACACACACACACACACACACACATATATATATATATATATATATATATATATATATATATATATATATATATATATAATTCTGATACAAAATGTCTGTAGAAATGGTTCTCAAAAAAATTATTTAATTAAATTAAACCGGGAATTAGTTTTCTTCAAACGGAGGCATCGTGTGACGCGGGTCAGCATAACGTACAACACAGTGTCAGTTCTGCTGCTGCCGCCGCCGCCGCTGCTGCCAGCTGACGACATCCAATACCGACCACTGCGCGGCTAGTCGTACATACATACCAATACGTTGCGCAAGTGGGCTGTGTGATGGCATACTGTGGCCTGATGGCATACTGTGGACGAGTCAACAATTAAGACTACATTTAAGAATCTCATACCAGTGGTTTACTAGAGTGGTTTACTAAAGCTTGTTGAACATACATCTTAATGTCATATGCCGCGCCATATTGTTAAATAACACTGCGTCACAAGTGCGGTATTCTTGCAATATTCGCTCGCCAAATGAAAATATATTCGCATACAGCTTTTACTATTCTTGCCAATAGGATATGGCCATGCTATTTGCTTCCAAACTCAACTTATGTAACATATATTGGCCTTTGTTTACTAAACTAGTTTTCTTTCTGACAAGATAACACGTTTGTTTGAAACTTTGCATTAGCTCTGTATATGCCTGCCTCCCTTAATACGTCAATTTAGTCTGGGACTCTAGGTCACCCCAATTGCATAGAACTGTGCATGCGCATATCGGTCTCGCTGGTTAACATGTCAGCCATCGGTCATTTGGAGAAATGACCGGATTCTTCAACTTTTACAACACATTCTGAGTAAACAACTGGCGTGATATTCTTGATTTTGTGTTGCACATGGTTAGTTTTTATTATCTCATTTGGGTGCATAGCCCTAAAATTATGCCTTTTGTTTTGCTTTAAAGAACGTGCATTTCACAGCAGTGAAAACGCACAAATCATAACATAACGTAACACCGAAGATTATTTATTAATCTTAATTAATGCGATGGAGCTACGGCTTCAGCTCAAATTGAAGGCGAACCAGAATTCAAACTGCAACTAACTAGCCGAAAAAACAGAGAAGGCAAAACGAACAAATTGAATGAACGCGGAAATAACGATATTATGACTTACGGTAATTGCGTCGTTTCTACGATTATCACAATAACCAAAACTGTAATGATAACGCTGACTTCAGTTGAATCGTGTCTTTAAAAAAATCATAGAAAAGTATGTGTTTATACACATGTGTACATGCGCACTTATTTAGTGTACCTACGCGTATCAGCACAAAAATCGATATGAATGACACCGTCCTAAACGTATATTTTGAAGACGCCTATTTATGCTATGTTCCACAAACGAAACATACATAAATATAAACAAACGTACTGTAATAAATATTCACCTTTTTACGTATAACAATTGATAGTTTCATATCGTTAGGGAACTAGATCAGACGCAATTTTTGAGACATTTGAACCAGCATAAATGTTACATAAATCTTTGCATCAGGTTTCGTATTGAATATTTCGTTGCGTGTTCCCGTTACCCAGAAACAAATGTTGTGTATGTCAGCCGGACCAATGGAAGAGTTGGGAAAAGGTAGCTTGGCGGTCAGAGTGCTTGACTGGGTGTCCATCAACGGCCGTTTCGAAACTTTCTTCTACCTGGCCTTTGTGGAAGAGACACTAAAAGCTTTTGGTACTTTCCACGGTTCTACCTGGTGTCTGTGGAAAGGGAAGTAAAATATCACACACAAGGACATTCAAAAACATAACACTATATGCACTCACAGAGCCAAAGGTCTCGACCTACAACAACCCACCTGGGCCCTGCACTAGCTGCTGCCGTGCACTTGCTCTGATAATGGAGTACGCCTCGTGGGCGTCTTGTCTAGGCAGATGCCGGCGGTATATAAAACCACACATTATTATTGTTGTTATTAGTAAGAGTGCAATTACAGCAATGATACTAATGGTTGTCTGCAACAAGAAACTAAATAGCTTTAAGTATCATAGCCAGTATCGGAAATACTTCAATACATCAAAGCGAAACATCGCAAACAGAACATGTTCGCTATAAGTAATTTGCATGTAATGCTTTTAACTACTGCTCTAAATTAGGTATACCCCTTTTGTGTATGTCGTATTATAATTATGTATGATTGTGTACATGATAGAAATGAAGCTACCTCCATTGTCTCGGATGAAGCAAGTTGTGACGTACAAGTAGGCGTTTATAAAACATTTATATTCATAAGCTAAACACACGAAACCAAGGTACATTTGCAACGTAAATGCGAAATTGTAATGTATTGCACAACATATTATTATATATCGTATAATATTAGTAAAACTACAGAAATGGTAACGGCAAAGTTTTTTATGGATTACCTTATTATATTTCGAAAATATATACTACGATATGACCATTAATGCATGAAAACAAATTGTAATACATAGGCACCTAATGTCGAGAATGGTCAAAGTGGCATAAAAAACGGAATAAATAAGTTTGATATATTAAGGAAAAACATCCTCATGAATATACGTAATGGAAATAATTTTATTTATAAATACGCCGCACACCAAATAAATATAATTCATATGCGACCACTCTAAGACTTAACTAACAACACATCTCTCTGACCATCCTGACATTCATACGTGTAATTTGCGATGTGTATTTGGGTCGCATACACTGTATTATTTTGTTTGATAAGATGTAGTGGCAACGACATTTTTTTAATACTAAGAAGGTATTAAATATCTTACTTAATTACCATCTTATTATGCCAGTTAGTAACTTCACCCTAGTTGGTGCATTATGCCACTTAGTAACTTCACCCTAGTTGGTGCATTATACCACTTATTAACTTCACCCTAGTCGGTGCATTAGGCCACTTAGTAACTTCACCCTAGTTGGTGCATTAGGCCACTTAGTAACTTCACCCTAGTTGGTGCATTAGGCTACTCAGTAACTTCTGCCATTACGTGCGATCTCTAGCTGCGTACCAGCCGACTCATCAGTCACTTCACTAACCGACTCTGTGGGAAGAATGTTGCTTTCTTATGATAAAACCGATCAATAGTTGTGCAGTAATGTCGCTAACACAACACATTCAGTTGTAGGCAAATTATGTATAATAATGGAATTATAAATATGTCAAATGTCAAATACATTGCACATAACACAACTACGTATGTTGAAATATGACAGGCGTTGGGTTGTTGCATATCATGCTCGACGTGGTAACACTATTGTTTTTACGAACTCTGTTGGTGTAAGAACAAGATTATTTCGTTTACGATTAATTAGACGCATGTCATACCTCCTTGTGACAGCGGCATTTATGGGAACCTAACACAAGAAAGCGAAAGAAACGTTATGTTTCACTTAAATAATTAAATCAGTCAAACGTCTGATTAAAATACGACATTGCAACACATCATGCAATTATTACCACCAAATGGTTTGAGACAGTTTACAGTGTCGATACAAAATAATGACTTTGCTATAGTCCACAGTTGTTGTAGGATGAGCTCGGACGACCTTCTGGCAAACAGCGAGACCACTTTGTGCAGAATCAACGAGTTCTTCACAAAGCCCAGGTGCAAGTCAATGAAAAACCCGAGTTACAAACGTGCAACAGTAGCATAAGTTAGTAACACCACATACCACATACCACATACACGCAGTGCCACCATCACTACAATAGCCAGCAAACATTCATGTGTGTGAGTGTGTGTGTGTGCGTGCGTGCGTGTGTGCGTGTGTGCGTGGGTGCGTGCGTGCGTGTGCGAGTGCAATAGCGTGTGCGTGTGCGTGTGTCTGTGTGTTTGTATGTATGTGTGTGTATGTATGTATGTATGTATGTATGTATATATGTATGTATGTGTGTATGTAATACTTTGCAAAAACTATTATTTCATGCTCACATGGAATAATATACTTTTATTGTAGGGTACTACAAGTTAACCAAGACATATTTAGCAACATTGCAGTTCACCCTGATATTTTGCGACCCAACTGTTCTGTGGCGCGTGGTTTATTTTCCTAAACGCAATCTCCAGAAAGGTCTAGTCATAAGAAGTGTTGCATTATGAATTAGTAGCGTTACTGCCCAAGTAGACTGCCTTGCATTCCGCTCGAATTGTACCGTTGATGTATACCCTCAGTACACGAAACGACTGGCTCCGAAGTGCTTCGCATTAGGTTGTGTATCAAGGTAATTTATCACAATCCCGGAAAGGAATACAGGTTTCCATTGAAGTTATATTGATGTACACTACAGTACTGTTATCGAGTCTGTAACACACAACGACATATTTAGTATTAAAACTGATGCAAAGACATTTGTGCTGGTTCAAATGTCTGAAAAATTGCGTCTGATCTAGTGCTCTAGCGACATGAAACTGTCAAATGCTATATGAGTCAAATGGTTGATTTTAAGACTTTTTTTCTCGACATTTTGTGTGAATTGTCAATTGATGCAAAATTCAATATTTTATTAACGCATACGAGTGTAATTGTTCTCGCCTCCTTCTTCGTTCGTGTGACGTGTCGATGTCATAAATGTAGCTTTTGTACAACATGCCATTTCTACCCTCGACTTATGTAAGTGCTTGCTTTGGTGAATCCGCCTAGTGTTACAGTTATGTAGTCACGCAACGTTCTGCGACAGTTTCCATGATGCGAACCCCCCGGAACTACATTTTTTTTACAAACACTGATACATACAACTGAAATTTATTACAAGACAAAGGGGACAATTGTGCACCCTGTTTCTCCGTTGGGTCTCTGAAACCCATTGATCGAATAGGTTGGCATATTTCTTTATGCGCAGCACAACCGAAATTCCACTCATATAATAAGTAATACTTGTGGTTCATATCAATGGACATACTTCTCAGATAAAATATTAATCATAGGGGAAACGGTATGATTCCTTCGCGTTCGATATTTTCCAAATAATAATAATATGAACTGTTGCAATGGAAACCCCAAAAATTATATTTGACACGTGTCAAATACTCGACAGTTTGTTTCCACAATATGGACCGAACCTCAGTAATAATATGGAAATGGGATTGATCTTCTTTTTTCAGAGAAACACAAATGTTTCTATTCTGTACTTCATAAAACTGTCGGCTCTTTCTATGACGGGACATTTTCTTTGCAGCATACATCACCAATTCGGCAAAGCCGTTTATTTTGAAATGGCGTGACTTGAGGCGAGTCCCAACCCAAGACCGAATTCGTTAACTGGCAAAGAGCCAAATCGTTTTTTAGAACAGGCGAACAAACAACTCGCGCCCTTATGCTGAAATATAGCGAACGCAAGTTTGTTATTCAAGTGCATACGGTTCAGTTAGCCTTACTCCAGCCATGTCTGGCGGCAGTAGTTGTCTTGCAATATACCTACATAACGCGTGATATTTGAGGTGTAAATATAATATCATGACGATAGGTGTCAACATACAGAAAGCTGCAAACTCGATTCCAATTCAAATGGACTGCTGGCAGAGTATCATAAACGATTGGTTGGGTGGAAAATGCCTTTTCTGTTTACGACTTTGCAGCATAACATTTCTGCATTCTAGAGACGTAAAACAGTTCCAAAAAAAATGGTGTATATCGGGGAAGAGTTAGTGAATGGAACAGCGGCCACAAATGAAACAACTGAATGGCAATCGAAACCATAGATCTTTAAATTTGCTAAGATCAATTAAGCGTGAGAAATAAACACACAATGGTACATTTGTAATCTGCAATGCGACCTTCACCTTCATCCACGGCTGACAAAGTAACACAAACAGGGTAATTGTATGCGA
>BSQZ01000032.1:3235000-3247500 GCA_033239005.1 Lamellibrachia satsuma
GTATTTATTGCTGCAATTGGTTGATGGCTGCTGTGCTATGATAACACAAAATGACATAAGCCTGCGAGACGAAGCGACGATCCCTTGTGCTACCAAAACAATCACATGTGTGCAATGTTGCCAACAAAGCAATATATCTCTGCAAACTACGTTACGGTTGTGTCAACCAAAATGCACAAATATGCGCACTTGTGCATACATCTTCCCATTTACATATGCACACACACACGCACACGCACGCTTTGACATCCACTCAAACACACACACACACACACACACACGCACGCACGCACGCACGCACGCATGCAAAAGAATATGAATGATTGGGTAGCATCTCAATGTCACAATGTCTATGAAATATATACACTTGATGTGTTGCGTGTTCAAATAGGTAGTCCGATACGCGTGAAGAGATTCCAAACAATGCGTCCTCCGGTTCAGTATTACAATCCTAAACTTGATCCTTGGAGTGTTTGGAGGCCCAGTGACATGATCCAAGACAAAATTCCAGTGTTCTAGACCCGCAGTATACCACTGCGCCTGTCAATTGTCTTCAAATTGTGCAACATTTCTGAGCCACTATTTGAGTTTCCTGTATGCCTTGAAGAATCGTAGCAGCGCGCGGTTTAGTGGTTTGTTATATCAGATCATAATATTTGCGGGATCGATTGTCGACGGAAATACGACAAATACTTCAAAAGTCGGAAAGAATTAGATTTTAGCAAAGAACACATCTTACCAACAAAAACGTTTAGTAACAATAACGCTACCATCGGAAGGTAAATATGGGCTGATCTGACATTTGAATAACTTCGAACGCGATAGATCACGCGTTGGCGTAGACACGTGATTGTTACATCGGACGGCAAAGTACTCGCGCGAATTATGCGTTGTACTTCCGTCGATAATCTCACCCGATTTCAGCTTTCTGTTAGTCAAACTCCCAACCTGTGGCGCCACTAGCCATGTCACCATAGCAACGACTTACATTTGCTATGCAGATTCTACACATCTTTATTTCATTTGGTATACTCGTAATTTTTTTTTTAAATCTCTCAATTTCAATTGCATACAAAAGTGGATAATGTCTATTTTTTATCCATGTTGCGTTATTTAATTTCCTGTTGCAATGACGAAACAACAATGATATTATCCAGCCAACCAATTCTTTATTCCAGTCCGCAACTGTTCATTTTGAATTCATAATCAAGTTGTGGCAGTGGAGAAATGCTGGGTGGCGCCACTGTCGGGAGCGTGATTTTGCGCACTAATAACCCGTGGCGCCTCGCCACGGGTTATTCCGGGTAGCGTATATTGGAAAGACATTCCTTTAAACATTACTGCATGTTTTGTTCGAATGTAACACTGCGGCGAAAACGACAACTGAATTTTAATAAGTTAATAATATTATTATACATCGTTAATTTCAACTGTTTTAGTAAGGAAAGTTGGCATTTGTTCCACGACTTGGCTGAATATGCACCTGTTATCATCATGATTTTATTTCAGGTATTTGGCGAGTTCAGCACTGAACCCAGCCATGATCCCACGCGAAAGATTGACTGGAGTAAAGTACAAATGGCGGCGAAACTAAGAGAATAGTGGCCTCTGTGACTTCGAAGCCATACGCCAGATGGCGCACCTGATTTTATTTAACATATATTACATTGTTTTTTGGTAAAATGGAGCGCTGCATCGCTTGTGCTACTACACTATTTACACATACAGTCAATTGATTGCACCTCTGTGGATGAGCCTGGTTTTTAAATAAAAAAAATTGTTTAAATGATCACACAATATTCTTGTTCAGTGACAATATGACACATTGGTGCATGTCTGCAATCATGTTTGCCCTACTGTCCTTAAAAAGTGTTCAGGCCGTGACTCGTCGACAATTTACATATACATGTTTGTAGAATGCACAACAAATAATGACGGCGAATAGTAATTGTATCTGATTGCCTGGACGAAGCTTGTGTAAGAACAGCCGAAACGTGTTCGTGTGTGTATGCGTGTGCGTGTTTCTGCGTGCGCATGTGTGTATGCGTGTGTGTGTGTGTGTGTGTGTGTGTGTGTGTGTGTGTGTGTGTGTGTGTGTGTGTGTGTGTGTGTGTGTGTGTGTGTGTGTGTGTGTGCGTGTACGTGTTTTTTAAATGAACGTAGCCATCGCTAAGACACCCATACCCTCATGCAACGTTCCGTAACGCTTACACGCATACCCCGCGCCGTCAGCGTGACGTACTTTATGGATGGCCCTTTAGTCAGACATGCGCGCACTCACAATGCAGATTTCAATTTAATGTCTTGTAAAACACTGAGTGTCTAGCGTCGTCAAACTACTTTTATTTGAAGCCTTGTTCGTCATTAAAGTGGGGACCATTCTGGAATCAATCATGTTGCCTTTTATTCTTTCCTGCTTAGCTATGTCAGTGTCTAATATGAGGCCTATCTATTGCTTTATACATGGGAATAATTTCGTCGCATTATTCGCCCGAACGACGGATTGATGCACTAAATGTAATGTTAGTACAACGTGCCATGTTACCTCCTTGCGTGACTGCTTGCTCGACGCGAACCCGCCTGTGGGTAGATTTATTTTGAAAAAAACTGAAACATATGACAAATTTAGTTATTGACAAGACGCGTGGGAACGAATTTGATCGTGCACCTTGTGTACAATATTTCGTTGTTTCTCTGAAAAAAAAACATTGATTGAACGGATTGGCAACTTTGCATATTCCATTATATACAGTAGCAGCATAAATTCCACTTATATGATAAGTAATACATCCTTACGGTTTATAATATCAATGGACACAGTTGTCAGCTATACAATTTATCAAAGGGAAACCTCACGACTCTTGTTTGTGTGAAATATTCGCCAGTTTCTTTCCACCCGCCACAAGTTGGACATTTAACAAGCACGATACCTGAGCCATAGCATGGAAATCTGATTGATATAATTTTTTCTGAGAACACCATACGCTCACATAAATTGTTGGCTCTTTCTTTAGTGGGACATTTTCTTTGTAGCATGCGTACCTAATTCGGTCAAGCCATTTGTTTAGAAAGGGGGTGAAATGATGCGAGTCGCAACGTGAGACAAGACTCGCCCAGTAGCACTTGACGTACGACAAATGTGTTTTCAGAAATCTCGAATGCCCAACACGCACACACATCCCTTACATTGAAATATAACAACACATGTTTCTTATACAATACATACAGTTGCAATGAACAACCCGATATATTTGAAACGCAAATATAATATCAAGGCGATAGTTTTCAACATTGAAACTGACTAAGTATTGAAAAGTGCGATTTCTCGAAAAGCTGCAAACTAGATATTATCCGCACTTTTCTAAATGAATGGCTTGACCAAACTAGTGATGCTTGGTGCAAAGACCTGTCCCGTTATAGAAAGGGTCAACAGTTTATATTATGAGCGTGTTTAGTACAGTTATTTTAAGTTTTCTCAGGAAAAAACAGGGTTTAGAACAAATGTACAATGCAGTCTGTCGCATGTTGCTATTGTCAATCACGCAAACAGCTGGACAAAACAGTTGCCTCCAAATTATTTTATCCAATCCGGGAGTGTCAGCGGCATATGCGGCTAACTCAAAGTATATACTTCCCCTGAGGCTACGAATGTCGCGTGCCACTAAAGGTGCTGGCGACACGTGTTACTTGGTTTACGAAATTTCAGTGTTGATGACCCTAATGATCACCAACATTGGCACACGCACGCACGCACGCACGCACGCACGCACGCACGCACGCACGCACGCACGCACGCACGCACGCACGCACGCACGCACGCACGCACGCACGCACGCACGCACGCACGCACGCAAGCACACACGCACGCCGTATACGCCAGAAATCTGTTGTGCATTCTGCAAACATATATGGGTATAGTAAGGTTAGTACTACAAATAATTGTAATTGCAAACATGCACGAAACTTAAATTATCAAAATAAGAATATTCAAAAGAGACTATGTATAAAATTATAGAACTGTTTAATTAAAAACAAAGCTGTATCAGTTGTGAAAAACACAATAGCGCAATCAACTGACTGAATGTGCATGTCGTGTAATAGCTCATGCGATGCCGCATTCCATTGTACCAGAAAACAATGCCATGCTTGTACAGATGAGGTGCGCCATCTGGCGAATGACTTCGAATTCACAGATTTCGCGGATCATCTACTTTCGTCAAGTTTGAAGCTACCTGAATGTTGACACATATCGTCTTGATATTATTTTTACCCTTCAAATATTTCGCGCTATACACTGCAAGAAAACTACTGTCGCCAGTCGCGACTGGAGTAAGGCTAACTGAACCGTATGCACTCGAATAACAAACATGTGTTGGCTATATTTCAGCATAAGGGCGCGTATTATGTATTCGTCCTGTGCTAGTCAGCTTTTCCTCAATTTGACTCAAGTCACGCCATCTCTAAAGATATGGCTTGGCCGAATTAGTGATGTATGCTACAAAAAAAAAACGTCCCTTTATAGAAAGGGCCGACAGCTTTATGTGAGCGTATGTAGCATCATATTTTTTTGTGAAAAACTATTAATCCCATTTCCATACAATTGCTGAAGTACGGTGCTTGTAGAGGATCAATATTATTATTATTAATTGGAAAATGTCGAACGCGTAGAATCATCGATTTCCCGTATAATAAATATTTCATCTGACAACTGTGTCCATTGATATTAAACGTAAGAATGAATTACTTATTACATTTCGGTTGCTGCTGTGACTACAGGAATATGCCAACCCATTCAATCAATGGGTTTAAGAGACCCAACCGAGAATTAGAGGCCACAATTTATTCTTGTAATAAACTTCATTTGTCATCTGTATCAATGTTTACAACATAAATCTAGCGTCAGGGGATTTCGTATCACGCAAGTTGTCGCAGAACGTTGCGTGACGACATAACTATAACAGTAGGCGTTTCGTTTATACCACTTTCGCAAGTCGATGGTAGAAATGGCATGTTGTACGAAAGTTACATTTATAACATCGACACGTCACACGGACGAAGAGGAAGACCAAAACAATTACATTGGCATGCGTAAATAAAATATTGAATTTTTCATCGATTGACGACACACACAAAATGCTTAGAAAAACTGAAAGAAACTAATTAATAAACTGTCTTAAAATCAACAATTTGACTCCTTTCAGACAAATGAACACCGCAATCTACATAATAAAAATCTTCCGCTTGTTCAGTATTAAACGACCACCACCCAAGATGTAGATTCTCTATAAGGTACATCACGTATATACACATCATGTATATATGTTCGTTTCTACAAGGCCGAATCCCAAGACCACTCCTGATTCACGATAATTCATCGTGAGGTTCAGCCTCGTTCTGTTAGACTTTCCAGTATTTGCCAAACACATAGCTTAACATTTAATTGTTAAATGGGAAAATGCATTACAAAAGGTATATAACAAATAGAAACGCTAAATCGGACAATGTAACCATTACCAGCCATTTGTGAAATGGGTACTTTGAAAAAGACCGTGCGTGTTCACCTGAATAAATTAATCTAGAACGTGTTTGTGTTAGTACACCACGTGACCATTATGTCAAAGTGGCACAGAAGTAATCAATCCTTTACAGTAGACACTGTGTGTCTATGTCCAGAGAGTCACATGTTGTTACTGTAAATCAAGCAACCACTTAGACAAAACAGTTGCCTTCATGTGACTAATTTCGCATGGAAATGTCAGCGGCATCTCCGGCTATCTCAAAGTGTGTGCTTCCTCTGGAAGCTATACATCTGTATGAATGTATTACGACGACACTATGCCCTTATCAAGTAGTCTCCTGGTTTATGAAGTGTCACTGTTGATGGCTCTGAAAGTAGGTTTACACGAGGCAAATATCACAGTGAGCCGATGCAGGTGACCAGATTGAATTATAATCGTCCCGTATAAATTTTACGTCGCCGCGACTCATTGAGGCGACGTTGCAATACAGAACTGATCTTATTTTCAGGCGCGTATTTGAGGACCCTTTACTGGTTCACGCCTTTTCGTCGGGCCAAGGCTAAACATTATATTTAACGGTTACGTTGTATGTAAAAAAAGTCCTTCGTGTTCCGAAATCAATGGTTATGAGCAAGCGTGTCAAAACAGCCCGTTTGGTTCAGTCAACAATATATATATATATATATATATATATATATATATATATATATATATATATATATATATATATATATATATATATATATATATATATATATATATATATATATATATATATATATACATATATATATACATATACATATATACATACATATATACATACATATATACATATATATATACATATATATATATATATATATATATATATATATATATATATATATATATATATATATATATATATATATATATATATATATATATATATATATATATATATATATATATGTATAATGGGCTTACTACGGTAGAAATACCTGTGTGCGCGCGTGCGTGTGTGTGTCCATTTACCATTGTTTTATTGTATTATATCGTACTGTATTGTATTGTATTAATTTATCTTTGCTCTTTTCAAATTGTGAGCGCGCGTATTATATCGTATTTCAAATTGTGAGCGCGTGTATTATATCGTACTGTATTGTATTGTATTAATTTATCTTTGCTCTTTTCAAATTGTGAGCGCGCACATATATGATTAAGAGTTTGTTTGTATATTGCAGAACATAACTGTTCTGTCACAAAAAAATGGTACAGTCAAATCATCGGTCCGGGGGGGGGGCTGTTTTGGCATCCACAATCGATATATCTTAAATAAAACTGCATGGATAAAACAATTGTATAGGATAGGCGTACATACATACCAATATGTTGGGCAATTGGGTTCTGTGTTGACATATCGTGCAGCCGTTACTGTACACGGTCTATGAAGACGAGCCTACAATTAAGACAACATTTAAGAATATTATGCCAGTGGTTTACTAGGTAAACCTTGTTGAACACACAACATCGTAATGTCATGGGCTGCACCATACTGTTAGATAACACTTCGTCATGAGTGCGATATTCTAGCAATATTCGTTCGCCAACTGAAAATATGTATTCGTATACAGCTATTCCTATTCTTGCCAATAGGATATGGCCATTTGCTTCCAAGCTCAACTTATGTAACATATTTAGCATTTGCTTACTAAACTAGTCTTCTTTCTGGCAAGATAACACGTTCTGTGTATGCAGGCTTCCCTTAATACGTCACTTTAGCCAAGGACTCTATATCACCCCGATTGCGTTGAACTGTGCATGCTCTTGTCCGTCGCGCTGGTTGATATGTCAGCCATCGGTCATTCAGAGAAATGACCGGATTCTTCAACCTCTACACATTCTGAGTGGCGTGATATTCTTAATTTTATTTGCACGTGGTTAGTTTTTATTATCTCACCATTTGCTGATGCTAGTAGCGTGTTTCGAATGCCTGGGTTGAAAACGTCCGCTGAGATGAAGGTGGTCGTGTATCGTTTGGAAGGATATGTTAGTCGAATTACCTTTAGTAGTTATTAGGTAAAACAATTACTTACAATGTTTGACATCGTCTTGCGTGTATTCTTCGATTGTCCAACGTTACGTCATACACGTTACTATAACTGCTAGTATTACTCGCAAATTCAAGAATCCACGTGATAATGTTGTGAATCCTGACATGTCACAGGTCACGTACAAACTGCTAGTGGTAATAACCAGCATAATGAAAACACAACGAAAGCCGGTGTGGCTAGTATTGAACCGTGCTGACTATTAGTCGTTGCGTGATACGTTTAATTTGTTCATACTTAATGCGATGTTTGTTGTTCGACGCTATGGAAACAACATATCGCCATTCGCCCTATTAGACCATCACAGTGCGAACTATCTAAAAGCTAAATGCTGGTGTTTTGATAGATGAACACTGACTTACGGACAATTTGGTCAAGCTTTCTTCAAATGTACCTTAGTGTCTGGCTGCTTGACATCTGCCAGGTAGGTACATCGGGCATGGTGGATGTGACGTCAACCCGGGCGGCCATATTATATGTTGTTATAACGAGGGGGGTATACAGAGAGTGAAATTGGTAACACAATCAACATTCCGCCTCTGCTTCAGGTTAATATCCATTCACTGAGCTGTCTTTATATTCGACGAATAATCTATGCCTGTACTAGAAAAAGAGGCTTTGCGAGAAAATCACAAAGTGTGATGACCATGGAACTTGCCAATATAAAACTATGGGTAGACGGGGCGGGAACACCGCACATGTTTCTGTATACGTACCACAAGCACAGTGAGATGAACATAATGCACACGTTATTGTTGTCGAAACACAGCCGACGAACTACAAGAAACATTGCAATGCTGGTCAACAAATGCTAGCACTTACAAATAAGTTGGATCAGCATGGTGACTTCCTTATAGTGGTTTCGGTTCGTCATTGCATTCGCCAAGTTTGTCCCACCGAGTCTCCTATCTCACTCTGTGATGCCTGGTAGAGTTGATGTTGGATGACCTTATCTTCGAGGGCCATCGGGCTTCCAGATCATGACCATGTTGGCTACTCCGCCATGGCGCATCACGTGCCCTACCATACGGAGTCGACGTTCTCTGACGATGGTGGGAGGGAGTACGGTTATTGGTTGGTCGTGGCAGCATTATTGTGTAGGTGCCATCAAGTGCATTACCACTCCCAAGAATACGAAATTAACGAACATGGCCGCGTGTTTAGTAGCATGTCTATACACAACCTGCCGACATTAACATGTCATTGATCGACAATAACACCTACTATATGAGATTATTCTCATTGTTTTGACTGTTCACTTCACTTCAAAGTTTTCACGGTACAACCTGGACATGATTCAAGCTCAGTGCATCAATTCGTTCCGAACCGGGCGACGAGTCAGGTGTCGGTCTCCGTTTTAACAATATATGGTCGAACCACATGAACACATCGTGTTGTTTTAAATGTAAAATTTTTTTTTTATATCGTTTTCATGTTTTGGTTACATAAAGTAGATATGATGGGGTCTTGCTAAAAGATATGCAGATCACTAAGTGGATGATATCGATCAGCCAGCGTTGGAATGAGAAATCAATTACCCACGACCAGCCACGGAACGATCCACCACCAAGACGATGTTACATAAGGGCAACGAGAAAGAACAGGCCAGCGCAGCTAATATGTGCGAAATATTAACAAAATGTCTGCACAGAGCACAGTGCTAAGTGTGTCATATCTTATAACTGCCAATCACGTTAATGTCTCTGACGTCTAACATCGCGGTACAATGTAACTGACGATGTTCTGAGCAACGGGGGGGGGGGGGGGGGGAGGCTTTAACAACATTGGCTGCAATATCTTGAAGACTTGAAAATTAATGGTATTAGTGGGCAAAACGGATAAATAAATGGCGGGGTAACTTCAGACCTTCAGTTTTTAACTTTATCTTAATAGTTTTCTAGTAAATCGCTGAAATTGTTTGGATCTTGGTAACTGGTAATAACGCATATAAGAAGATAAAAAAAAGCTGTCCATCATATGCCAATATATCACTAATAATTGATATGCATATTGCACTGCAATCAATATTTACTGATCAACACAATAAGTTATTTGTATTTTTTATTAAAACGATATGAATTAGACCAACTTCTATATAACATTATTAATGTTCGATGTTGAAATTTACTTTCTCACATGTTTTGCGGATAAACTGCACATTTAAATGGTCCGACGTTCCGGTATGGCATAGAAAAGTGACCCCGGGTCACTTTTCCCATTGAACTGTGAACGCCCATCCTAAAAAAATAGGTGAAACATAACAAGTGGCTAGGAGTTTGGTGACACGTTTAGGTTGATTAGCAACACATATCTACATAATACATAAACGGGCATAATTGGATAATAATTGTTATGAAGTTGTTCATAGTTCACTCATGCGCACCACAATCCCAATGTAATATAATCATGTGGTATTTATTAACATATAACGTGCTACATACAATCCCCAAGAGACACACTGTTTTGCTGTTGACTCTCTGACGGTGTCAGAACTCTTTGAATTCTAATATTGAATATTCACAATATAATATTTTTAAAACAGTTATATACCAACACATACCTTTGTTGTTTTTAAAACTGACGCTAAATTGTGAGAACCGGGGTTTGAATTCTGTTACTGCCGTTTCGAAGCATGAACAATTTCGTTCATTCCAGATTGCTTCAGTTCACTCAGCTGTATAATTTAAAACCTGGCTATAGACAGAGGTGGATTTTATGTGAATGAATTGTGTTCGCGAAATAACTGCAGCGTGGCTACCCAGAGTAGTCGAGTTGATGTATAATTGAAAAGGTCTGCCAGGTGGTGAAGCGTAAATTGCTTTGAGCAGTTCTACGGACTGGAGACCGCGCTATATAAGAATTTACCTTTTACTCTTTAATAGCAACTATTGATTCTCTGAGAGATGGCTAAAGTATTTTTGGCATTGGTACACTTTCAATTAATTTGGCCTATCACATATTAACCTTGCACCGGCTACCTTCAACTCAACGTGCCAGCAGCACGCGTGAATAATTTATGTTTAAAAACAGACTACTGAAATGTATAATAGGACCGGTCCAGGCCACACTTAGATTATAACGTGTGGAACTAATGATAAGACGTAGCTTCCTTTCACATATGCTATCAGGAGTTGATTTTGTATGATAAGTCTTAAGTCTGTCGCTTAACCAATTACCTTTGAAGAGCAAAGTGTTCAGGATTACGCTTGATGGCTTTTGTTGTTACAAGCAGTCAACCATTTTAAAGCAGCCAGCCATTTCATATTTTCTCTATAGGGCGTTGTTCTATCGTATTAAGGATGTTCAACAGAAGCGCGTTCTTTTGTAAAATAATTGACATACATATGGTCAAAATATATAGCACACTAACAATGTTATATGTTTCCAATTAATTTAATATTATCTATATATGTCACACATTACATCATGGGGCTACAGTCGGTCAGGGTTGGATTGTTTTTGAAATATCCGTACTTTTTGTCTAAAAACTGGTAAAGTTTAAATTAAATTATACATTTTTAATGGGCCGCGAATCCCGCTAAAAAGGTATTCAAATGTTAAAATTAAGCCAAATTATTTCTAAATAAGATAATATATGTAAACATGTGTAAAAAATATGTTAAATAAATACGTAATTAAATATATTAATTACTGATCCACTTCATTAAAAAGTCATTGGTGCTGTCTATACATAAAGGCCACACGAAAACGACGAGTCTTTAAAACCGTTTTCAAAAAGGCAACGTAGCTCGCTCCTCTGAATACAGAAGGCAGAGTGGCGGAGAAGGAGTGGCGACCATAATAGTTCAATGTTACATCGCGTGATAGTCAACAAACACTGGTCTCAATGATCTAGTCGGTGTATACGGTGTTATTAGTGACGACATATACACATGGGCGAGATGTTGCCCAACGTGTAGGCTGTGAATCAATATCACGAACACAGAGTGAGATTGAGCAGTCATATACGTCGAAGTCGATGTTCACGGGAGGCTGAGCACGTCTCCGTTTGTTCACAGCCGAAATTATCGTAGCTTCCGTTTTGTTCTCGCTGGGAAGCAAATTGTGGCGTACCAAGCATGCCTTCTCATCAGAATTGCATCGCGATATAACCGGTCACTGACAATGAAAGCTTGCTTTGGGTGGCCACGATAAAAAATAAACATAAATCTTGGTATCATCTACGTACATGTGACAACAGAGTTGACGACGTTACAAGACTCGGCTGAGCTCGGCGTAATATATAGTAACAAGTATTGGACCAAGTACACTACCCTGTAGTATGTAGATCAACACGTCGTGGAGTGACGTATGTGAGGTATGTGAAGTTGGTCGTGAAGCAGATGGTAATCGATAGTGTCAAATGCGGCACTCAGATCAAGCAGCACCAATATCAGGCTCGTTCGATTGTCAATTGAATGGAATATATCGTCATGTATACGCACTCGTGCTGGTTCACAGCCGTGAGCAAGTCGACAGGCGCTCTGGAACGCGTTAATCGGGTCGTTCGCATCCAACTATTGTCAAAATGTGCGTAGCGATGTACATCTTGCTGAGTTTCGAAATAAATGTCAGGGTGGATATTTGGCGGTAGTTGTTCAGCGTTTCACGGTAGAAACCCCTCAATAACGCTGGCGTGTTTCCTGACGACTGGCACAGTTAACAAATCGATCGATACATTCACAGCACGTATAAAGACCAGAGTTAGCGTGTCAATGTACGGCAATGTCTGGCGGCGACTTGCAGGACCAGTTCATAACCAAGTCATGAATAGTGTTGACTGTAGCCATTTGGAAGTCAATTAAAGTCCTTCTGAACGTTACTATGAGAGGCAGCGTCAAAATTACCGCTAAATGTCAAAACATTTTGAAAACATAATTTATCAGGT